>JAVSBV010039757.1:0-11306 GCA_033117975.1 Parotocinclus spilosoma
GCGCAGAAAGATAGTGCAGCAATACCAGAATGGTGTTACCCAGCGTAAAATAGCAAAGACTTTTAAGTTATCATCATGAACCGTGCATAACATCATCAAAAGATTCAGAGAATCTGGAACAAACTTTCCTTCTGGGTAGTGTTAAATTAGCCAGACTCTGCTGGGTCTTTTTTGGCAGCACCTTTTTCTCAAGGGGCCAGCTGGGGAGAAGCTGTGCAATTTTAACCACCTGGGTTGCACAGGGGATTGACACTGGTAACAACTGATACGGCGGTCCCAAAAGCAAAAAGATCTTTCTTATTATGGTTACTTAGACAGTACAATGGTGCTTGAAAAATTTGTGAACCATTTAGAATGTTATATATTTCCTCAGTATGTAATGACCTGAACCATAATCATTACACATGCCATAAAAGTAGATTAAGTGAGGTCGGTTGAACATAAGACAAATATTATACTTAGTCACTCATTGAAATTACACTATAGTACATATTGGCAAGTGCCCCCATTATGTAAATTTCTTAAGCTGTTAAGTTGAAGGTAAAATTATTCAGGTGTTTTCAATCAGTGGAATGGCAAACAGGTGTGAGTTTTTGATGTTGTAGTTAAAGAAAGTGAAACTATCAGGTGTCTGAAGTTTAATTAGAAATATAATGTATTTTTGTAAAAATATATTCTATTATAATATAATAGAAAAAGATTATATGTTTGTATATGATGATCTTCTTTGGCTGCTCCCATTAGTGTTTGTCCCAGTGGAACAAAATGAAGTTGATTTATCCCTTGATTTGGCTATACTCCAAACTCACTGAGAAGGCATATATGCACCCCTTATGCACCTACTGATATTTGGAGATAAATTACTAATATAGTTGTTATCTGCATCAGAACGTTTTGCTATTATCATAAATGATCCATCATTACTGACATTTCTCTTTGCGAAAGCTAGCTAATTTGCTATATTATTTATTATTATAACACAAGATAGTAATTTAGATTAATGACTTAGAAAGTTTTAATAGAATGTTTTCATCAATAGGTCAATAGGTCCTTTGGTTTTCACAATAACTTGCCACAAGGCAAAATATATAAACTCAGTGATTACCAAAAAAAGGTAATGGCACCACTTTGCAATTACTTTGCAATCCCTCTTGTGATACCTGCATTAACTTTGCTATTATTGTTTGTTACTAAAAAAACTTTGATGTGGGGTTAATAAAACTTTTTAATAAAAAAAATATTTATTTTCAACACATGCATGGACACAAGAACAATTATGTTATTTCAACATTACAGCAGTTATGTACTTGCTTACACTTACGACAAATACAGTACATGGATGTGCTGTTTAATATCAATCCAATCAACAACCATTGGTTTTAATTTCTGATGACAAAATAATTAAAATAGGAAATACAATTCTGTCTTGTGTCTGAATAACAGACAACTAGCATAAGCAACAATTGTGACAGCTAATGACAGAAAAGAAAATTGCAGTTTTGAAGACAGAAAACAACATAGTAATGTTCCTTTTGTTTTCATTATTGGTGTTTCGAATTGTATAAAACATACAATAATTAATAATAATAATTTCATGTTGTGTTTTAAATAATTCACTTGCTTACAAAAATGAGGGGATATTCCTAAATAAATATGAAGAGGATCCTACAAGAACCGTTGCGTAATCTCATCCTGGTCATGCTCCATCACTGTCAGTGTGTTTTAGCAGTCTTAGCTGATCTACTGAACAGTCAACGTGTGGCACTTTCATCCAGTTTGGCATGCTTCTGTTCACGTCCATGAGCCTTTCACTTGCTACTCAATCATGATAATTGAGTTCGAGGCTCATTTGTGTAATTAAACAACTTTTCTCATTTGCTTTCCTGATGATGTCATTTAATGAAATAAAATAAATTTCTTATTTTTATTCATATTCATTTAAATACCCCCTATTTTTGTCAGCAGTCTATTATTCTTTCAAATAAAACAGTATGTGAAAAGTATACATGGTAATATCTGTTCAATGTCCATTTCACCCAACGTCCTGTTTTACAGAGCATAAAGTGATTTTTTTTAAATTTGTATATGATTTTATCTGACTTTTGTCAGTTGTTCTGTATGGTTTTATTTATTTTCATCATTGTTAATGTCAGTATAGAACACAGCAAGTGTATATTTAGTCTATTCATAACATATTTTCATCATTATACAGTGTGAGCACATAGCTACCATGTCTTGGGTGGGCACTTGCAGCTAAATCAACAAAAAAACAAAAAACAAACAAACATGGGATCTATTAAAATGCCAGGATAAAAATCGCACAATTTGTGCACTGCTGTATGTCAGTACATAGATATGCATATTTAGATTACATTAAATAAATATTCAGATGTAGTTAATTTTATGTTTCAGGCTGTGCCAAGTAAGAAAAAAGGCAAATGTTGAAATAAGAATATTTACTTAAATGATTATCTTGTTTTTATAGCAGTACAAGCTATACAAGGATATGTAGAAATATGTATCTTCAATGGTCAACTTAGTGACTAAGGCTCTGGGCTAGTGAGTGGAATATTGTAAATTCAAATTCCAAAGCTCCCAGAGAGTTGCCACTGGGCTAGTAGCCAGGCTATTATTTCCTGCTATATGTTTAATGAGTTATGTAAATGTAATGATTTATATTTATCATCAAGAGCAAGGGATCCACTACGGAGGAGTGGGAGCCCAGAGTTAGCCTCTGGAGATGAGCAAAATGTCTTCTTCTTTGCCTACTTTTTAAATGTCTAGGCTGAAATGGAACATAACTCTCATTTGTGTCTCAGGCCCATTATTGCAACATGACACAGAGCTCCAGTGTAGCCTAGCCAGACCTAATAAACATCCTTATATAAATGCTGGCATTTGAATACAAAGAAGGATTCACAAATTTGGCTTGGGCCTTTGAATGAGCAGAAGGCTTCACAGATCTAGTGCACAGAGCAGTGTATTTGTAATTCCTCTCTTTTGATAATCTCTGAGAAGGTTATTGTTGGCCGTGACTGTCCCATTTATTATGCTTATTCTATAAACTGTCTGTGACCGTCTTGTTTTATTTCTCTCATTACTGCTCATTAGCAATTATCTGCGATGCTGAAATAGTATTTCAAAAGTGCCTTGCATAATATAGATCAAAAGTCAGGAATATGAAAGACTAATAATACGTGCAGCTCTGGTGACTTTCTGGTCAGCTTCAGATGCTGGAAACTACAATTCCTGGGGCCTGGGCTTAAACACTTAGTGGAGATTAATACATCCCATATGTAAAAATGTACTGTTAAGTTTGACAGTAGAATTATGAAGTGGCCAATTTACCATCAAAGTCCATTGTAGAACTGTGAAATAATTTATGGTCAGTTCATAGTCAATCATATTTACAAATGTACCATAAAATTTGACAGTGAATCCATGAAGTGACCAAATCAAAAATCCATAGTCAAAATGTGAACTTTATAGTCAAACTGTGAAAGTTCACATTAAAACTGGCAATCAATGTTTAGTTTTACCATGAAGTTTCACAGCAGATTTTTTCCTTCCTGGGATGGCTGTGAGTGTTTATGGAACCCTGTGATTGACTAAAAACCGTGGTGCATTGCTTTTCTTTTGTGTGAAAAATACACATCAGTGAGTGTATGGGCTATGAAGGGTGTGATGAAGGGTGTGGCCCACCAACAAAGGAGTGATCAACCAACAAAGATCACTCCATAAGAAAGGTTTTTAGTCCATGAGGCCACTACAGCGGAACCAAATAATGTTTATGAGCCAGCATCATTTAAACACTGAGCAAGCCAGAAAGCTCTTGGAAAAAAATGTCTTGTGGATGCATAACACTAAAAATAATTGATGATTAAGGGGTGTGTATTTATTTCTTTTCAAGCATGTAAACTACAGATGAAACATGCATGCCTTTGGACTGTGGGAGGAAACCAGAACATCCCGAGTCTAAAGTCAGGATCACACCAAGGACGCTAAAGCTGTGAGGCGACCATGCTGCACCACCATGTGCCACCATTGCCGCCTGCTGTGCGAGGAATAATACACTATTAAGATTCTTTTTTTTTTTTTTTTTTTACAAAAGTGGTATAATATCAACTTAATTCATTCCAATTATAAGTGTTTTTGCTTTGTTAAGTCATTACAAGTCAATTTAAAACATCTGACTCTAAATACAATATTCCAAAAATTATTCACTTATTCACTATTAAATCACAATGATTTACATTGCTACAAAAATCGAAGCAAATGACATAACCATAAATACATATTTTAACTGATGATTGTACTGTATATCATTTAACAGCAATGTTAAATTTAGCTTGAATTAGTTATTAATAAACATTAATAATGCTGAAAAAGACTACGAAACACTAATGAAGCTACGGTGCAGTGGGTAGTACTGTTGCTTTGCAGCTTCAGAGTTTCCCAGTTCAGTTTCCATTCCAGACACCATCTGTGTTTTCTCCCCGTGTCTGCATCGATATCCCATATTTCATAGTTACTCCCATATTTCAATGACATGCAATGGATTTAAAGTGTGAGAATGTGTGTGTGTGTGTAAGAGAAAGAGAGAGTATGAGAGAGAGAGAGAGAGAGAGAGATAAAGAGAGAGATTGGTTTGCCAATCTGTGTAACATCTGTGTAAAGTTGGTCATACATTACGTCTTGTGTTACTGTTTAGGTCCTGACTTCCAGTGAAGCTGAATTGGAATAAATCAAAATGAGTGAATGAACGACTAATTATCTGTGTAAATAAACTTGGAAATGAATCTGCATTGCAGGTATTAGTCTTCATTATTGGTATTTATTTAATTTTATTTTATTTATAATTTATTTAATTTTACATCAATCCTGTGTAAAAAAAGGCTTTGTGTTGGGGCGTAGGGTGTTTCAAGTTTCTACAAATGTTCATGTTTATACACATGTTCCAACCAGTATGGATTTTAGAATACAAATGCACAACAACTATGACCTAGTTACTATTTTCATAGCATTGTCTACTGAGTTTGGGATAAAAATAATACGAAGCACTTTAGAATCAAACTGCAACCCTTATCAGAAAAAGTGGAAAGAGCTTTTAGAATCACTATATGAAATATTAGGAGGATATATACCAAAGTCAGACCATGATAAAACCACAGTGTGAGGGTTGTTCTCACCATACATAGTGGTTTGTTTGTGCAGGATCAGCACCATGGACAGTTAGAGACACGCTGGACAGCACCCAAAACTTTACTGGAAGAATGCTACTCAAGCAAAATCATGAAGAAAAATAATTGCACAGAGATTCACTAAAACTGTTTCACTAAAACTAAGGCAAAGTTCTCAATTTTGCATATATAAACAAATAAATGCAACTCAAAAAATGGAACATTATGGAAAATGTATGTATTAAAAAGCACACAGTGTTTAACAATTATCTTTTAAGTGATTGCAGATAGAATAAACCTGTGATATCTCATGATTTGTCTGGCCAACCTAATTTAATTTGTTACCAAATATCCATTCATGCATTGCAGTCCTGACACATTTTTTAAAAATTGGGACTGCAAAGCATATATCACTTGATAATGTCACTATTCCTTTTAATCACACTTAAAAGGCACATTCTCTATTCTGGACAGGTCAGGTCTACCGAAAGACAGTTTCAGTACCCCCTTATGGGCATCCCTTAAAAAAGATGACACTTTAAAGGCAGCATATGTTACTCTAAAATCTCAGTGTACTTTTCTGCATTAATGCTGCAATCACAGAAGAGTAAATTATATTTTCCACGTTTATGAGGCCACTGGCACAGCCCCATACCATGACAGACTCTGGCTTTTGGATTGTGTTGCATGCCTTAAATGCAGGACTGGATGTTAATTAACAAATGAAATAAGATTGATCAGACAAAACATGAAACTTGAAATATCTCATATATACAGTATATTGTATGTAAGGAAATAAAAGTTGTATTTTCCATGCTGTCCTAGATTTTTCTGATTTGGGTTTGTATATAAACAAAAAGACAACCCGTAAATAAATGGGTAATCTCTTTAAATACACACTAGAGTGTAAATAGTGTTGCCTTAAATACACAAATAAGCTTGGATTATTGGCTTTGTCCAGTTTTATTGCTGTGTCCTTGATCAGACTACTCAAATAAACAAAGTCTCAATAGCATTTCCTATTCTACATGTAGCAATGGGTAGGCTACTCTTTTTATAAATCTATTCCATGTTGTTTTATCTACAATTTGGATCTAGACGCTAGTAATTTTATGTGATGCCATTTATTTTTTTTATTTTTTTTATTTTGTTAAAATACAGACTATGTTTCTTTTTGTTTCAGTTTAAAAGTTTTTAACTTTTTGTAAAACTTCATTTAATGACTTTAATTTAAGCTTTATTTCCATTTACTCTTATCTTGTTGGGTCTAGTAAACCACAGCTAAAACTTTTTAATCATATTTTAATCATATTAGTTTAAAATCATATAATTTTGCAACCACACATTTATAGACACACTGACTACATTTTGTTTACTGTATAAGGAAACTGAATCTGTACCATATACTCACCAAAGTGAGTATACTACATTTTGTTTGGTGCAGCAATTAGGAAACTGGACTGTGTATCAGAAGGTCAAGTGTCCACATTCCATGTGTGCATTGCTTCCACTAGTGAGTCCTTGAGCACGCACACTAACATATATGTGCCTGTAAGATGGGATAAATTTTGGGATGGGATAAAGTCCTGAATTGACTAAGTATAAATGTTTACAGTACAAACTGTGCCTAATTTACCCAAAATGTAATATAACTTACATTATATGTCTACACCACACATGCATAAAACTATTTATATATTTATGTTTTTAAATGGATAAGCATTTTTTAGAAACAGAGAAGCAGCCACATTATTCATCTTCAATCCATTTGGCCAATCAGGTAATATCATGTTTTTGTGGGTGAGTTATGCTAATTTGACTTTTTAAGGCATAAGGCATAGTAATTTGTGTTTAACTTGTTGTTGTTTCTGCAGTAAAAAACTATTAGTCAACTAAAGGGACAACCACACACTAAAAATAGGCACTGCAGCCCTCTGAAAGTGTACTAATTTGGTTGATGGAATTTTAATGACCATGAGCTTCCTCTGTGCTAGTATTCATCTAGAGAAAAACTGAGCATACAGTATATCTGCCACTTATACATAGCTCTACCAGAGAGACAGAAGAAAAACACCATTGACTGGCAGCATCTGCAAACCCCCAGGACAAATTGATTTAAACAAACACTAGTGCTCCCATCTGCCACATTTACATTTCCGCCCTGTTTCCTCTCTGTTTCTTTACAAGTGCAGATGAGTATTGATCCGATGCTGCTACCCTATCCAGCTATCAATCTACTGTATATCTGCATTCTGTTTCATCTAGATCTTAGGTCAGCATCACATTGGTAAATGGAATGTTTTATATATTCACTAAGGGAGTGATTATATAGGTAAAATAAATAGATAAGTCCTAGACAGGGTATTTAGAGTTCTCGTCTTTAAAGTAATTCTTAGTCACATTGATTGCACAAGCAAAAATATTGCCCATTACAGTTTGCATTTAAGTGGACTTTTTGTGAGATGTTTTACTTTGTTTTATTGTAGTAACACTAAGAATTGATTAATATTTTTAGTTTATTCATCTCCACTTACGTAAATGAAGGATAATAATTAACTTATGTATTTAATAGATTACATCACATGTAAATTAATAGATATGTAATGTACAACACACATAGCTGCACAAGAGCCATGATACAATTGGCAAAGCCTTAAAAAAATATCAAAGTCAGTTATTTTGTGCTAAATTGAGTGACCAAATACCACCTTTTAATTGGCATTCATAGTAACAAAAAGGAAAGATGAAGCATGCTTTGCTTAAGATTGTATATTTGATTGTTTTAGCTAAAATTTTGCACTGGGTGATCCCTCAGCGCAGCGGATCACCAGTCTTCACATAGTGAAATGCCCAATTCTGACTCAGAGTCTGTCATAATCTTGGCCAAGGCAGAAGGAGAATGTGGTGCCAGTAAGTCATATATTAAAGATATGTGGCATTTAAATGTTTAAGTAAGAGGATGGAGAAGATCATTGCCAGAGGGAGGGGAGAGGCTGGAAATGTTGATGTTTCATTTTACAAATTGGTCAGAATGCTGAAGGCAAAAAAATCAGAATGAAACTCCTGAAAACTAAAAAAGATTCAATATGTCTAAAAATCTCCAATTGCTCCAAAGTCGTGTCAGTCCCAGACAGTAAACCTACCATCTGTCTAGGCTGGTTCGAATAGCCCACTTGCTGAGGGGGAAGTGTTTCCCAATAAAGATGACAATGTTTTGCCATGCTTTTAAAGTGGCTATAACAACAGTTGTCTGTAAACTGTTTCGGTTCCAATTTTCTCAACAAGTAATGGTAAGAATTTGATTCCAGTTGCCACCAATGGGCTTTGGAGCATAAAGCCCAGCACATACTTTTGTGCATGTTACATGCCCAGTAATAGTGTTGTAAGTGAGGTCATCCCAAACTCCCATCTACTTTGGAGCCTAGGTGGTTTGTTGCCCCAAATGATTGCCAGTTCATGTTATCTCACAGTGTTGTTATTTCATGTCTATTTTGTTTTTTTACCATTATTTTTTATCTGGTTCTCTGTTGTTATTTTCAGCACCTTCTTCTCCTCACTTGACTACATCTAGTATCCTCTTTCCTGAGTCATCTCATCTCCTGTTGCTTAGTCATCACTTCAACTCTGGCTGCACAGTATCCTCCTTGGACGTCACGGTATTGCAGGAAGCATTACAGCACTCATTGCTTCATTCTTCTGTTTGACCCTCCTGTCTTTGCCCTCTCCCTGCACACTGCTGCCCATGTGACTCGGACCCTACTCCTACCACTCCTACTCTAATCATCTCAAGAAACCAGACAAACCATCAGTTGCTCCATCATTTAAGGTCCCAAGGGGTCCCCCCTTTGATCCTTGGTCATCCATGGCTGGCCACATAAAACCCAGGATATGGAGATGGGCAAAGCAACTAAAGGGAGTTCCTTCTGACACCATGTCTGCCTATGGTCGGCCATGCCTTCCCCCACATGCCTACTCCATGCACTTTTTCCTGAACCCTCTGTGCATTTGTTCAGGTTGACCCAGGTCATTATCTCCTGAAGGTTTTTAGTAAGGACTGGGCCAAGACTCTGCCTCCCCATCGGCCCTATGATTGTGCCGTAGACCTACTCCAGTGATCTCCGTTGCCTACAAGCAATCTCTACAACCTGCCCTGACCTATCTTAGACTCATCTTCCTCTCCAGTTACCAATGCCTTAATCTCATTACCACCAAAAATAAATATCTGTTTCCATACATATTCTCTCCTTTTAATCTTTTGCAAGAAGCTACCATGTTTTTCAAGCTGGATCTCAGTCATGCTTACCATCTGGTGTGGATCAAGGAGGAGGACTTATATAGATGGAATTCAACACCCATTTAGGCCTCTTCGAGTACCAGCATATGATCTTTGGCCTCACAAAGCTGCAGTGTTGTGCCAGTTCACAGCTTTTCTGAACTAGTTCAAGTTCAGTTCATACATGCTCAAAGTGAACAGTTCACGTTCAAAGTTCACAATTTTAATTCTGAACTAGTTCAAAGTTCAGTTCATTTTACTTTTTTCGTGAGATATTCAAATAAATACTTTTTTCACACTACAAGCTAGAAATCACTATACGTTCTTTGAAACTGCTCATTGTAGACATTTGCTCATGACACTGCAATTGTGGGTTTCTTACCAGGTGATGAAACTTGCAGCAGTACAGACAAGGTAGACCAGTTCTATACTTAGTGTAATGAAATCTCTCTCTCTTGCGCTCGCACTCTCACTCTCTCTCTCGCTTCCTCCAAGCCCTCCGTGTTCTCGTCGTTGCCTGCTACGCGGCGTTGCTATGCCTACCCCGCTCTGCTGCAATTCATCATGGGTAACGTCGAGCGGAAGCCAGTATTTTATTAACTATCCAGTATGTTAACTATTCTCAGCCGGAAACTACGTTGCCCACAATGCATTGCGCAAACAATGTCAAAATTTCTGTCCATTTTTGTCTGGTGATACATGATTTAAGCGGCACCAGCGAGAATACAGAAGGGAGGAACTTTCTCTCGTTGCGTTTCAAAAGAGAAAACAGATGGAACCCAGTTTTCAATGAAAAACAAATTCCAATTTGTTCATTTACAGTGATGTCTGCCGTTCATGACACATAATGTGCAAAAAATGAGCGTGTTCAATGAACGTGTTCTTTTGAACTCGTTCATGCACAACATTGGGGTACAACAATCAGCCTGCACCTATTTCATTCATCCAATGTGGTTTGTGCGTTAATGTAGATATGCATCTTCCTTGTGCCAATATTAGAACTGTATTAACATCTACATTATATGTTTTAATCAGACACATTGTGTCATTTTCCATTTCTAGAACCAGACACCTTCCAAAACAAGATTATGTTTTCTTTTCATTGTTAACTGCCATGTAGAGCATTTTTTGTAATCCATTCCAAAACTTTTACCCTTCTACAAAGTTTGGTAAAAGGGCAATCTTCTTGCTGTCACTGTCTCTTGTTGTCTCTTTTTCCTTGAGTACAAACTCAACGGTATACCCATGTGTCACATTCATCGCCTCCTGTTTACCTGACAAAAAAACCTCCATTTATTTTATCAGACACAAAGAACAACACTACAGGTGCACAATACATTCGCACGCACGCACACACGCACACACACATACATACACACGCACACACAAAAACACAGATGGATGTGTAATCAAATATTTATAAGATGGGGCATACTAGGCTTTGTATGGGCACCATCCTCAACATGTGAGAGCATACTCAGTCAGTGGATATGAACAAAACTGCATAACATAATTGACATTACAAATGCATATGTTCACATAGTTCAGCATGGGGAGTAAGTGGCAGCGGAAGCAAAGAGATGAGAGCATCATCAAAAGTGACATTTGATCTCACGTGTATAAAACATTGCTATAGGGAATAACATTAGAATACTACGGTTTTCAGTCATTGTTGTTTTATCTTTTCATTCAACATAACTGCATATTTTATATTCCCCAAATATTATATATATATATATATATATATATATATATATATATTATACCCATATCCACATATACTGTATACTGCACATGCTCATACTGTCTGTGTGTGTGTGTGTGTGTGTGTGTGTGTGTGTGTGTGTGTGTGT
>JAVSBV010039777.1:0-11306 GCA_033117975.1 Parotocinclus spilosoma
GTGAGTGAGTGAGAGAGAGAGAGAGAGAGAGTGTGTGTGTGTGTGTAAGAGAGAGAGTGCGTGTGAGTGCGTGCATGCATGCGAGTGTCGAAAGAATTGAAAGAAAGGCAACAGTGGAAACAACCTCTGTAAATATTTAATTGTTTGCAATAATTATAATAATATAAATTATAAATATAACTTATTTATAGTATGTATTTATTTATTTAAATATTATTAGCTATAGTATTGAGTAAGGAAGTATTTAAATCCCTTAACTGATATAAAAAAAAAAAGCCATTCACTCCTGCTTTAACAAATGGCAATGTGAAACATTCAACCTGAGAAATCTCCCTCTTTAATAATTCAGCCTACACCTTTTTACTACAATCATGATAGTATTTACATAAACTTTAGTTTGATTTCTTTATAATATTGTTCTTTAATATAAGTCATTTGAATGTTTTATTAACAGCACGACATGATTGATCGGCAATAACACACACAAATTCAAACAGTAGAATATACAGTATGATGAATGCAGTACAAAGGTGAAGCACCATCCAATACACAGATAAGAGGCAACAGCACCGCTCACAAAGCCCAAAATAATAAATTACATCATAGTAGGTTGGATTTTAATATCTGTTATGACATCTAATATAACAGCTGCAAGAATTAGATGTGTCTCTGACCCACTGGGATAGACAGTACATTTAGATATTGAAACTATCCACATGAATAGTTCACCACACTGACTCTCTTTATGAGAAGTTAATGATGAAGAGAAGGAGGAGGGAAACTTGTGCTTTTCAGTTCTGAACTGAGCTGCAGCTGTGATACTGATAATGTTACACCACTAGAATATTACTAGATTTTGTAGGCTGCTTGATTTGTTAACCACATGGTGTGGTCAATAGTGCACTAGACCTACCCTGATTAAACTAGTATTTCTCATTAGTCAACTGTTTAGGCTGCGAACAGCAGGAGTGTTTCTTAACTTGCACTGGGACACAGCTGTACATCTCTGCTTGCCAATCAGACATAAAGACACAACAGTACATACAACAGACCTGTTAAACACAGATTTCCCACTAAAGTAGGTGTTAATGACTCTGCCATGGATGAGAAATTAACAAATACTAAATCATTTTATCAGTAGAATTATTTTTTATGTTATTATAACTGATTTATCTGCTAATTTAATAAATGTAATTGCTTTAGTGGTATATGTACATTTAGTATAATATAAATGTGGCCAAATAATATATATGTTAGCTATCATTATCTTGTCTGCAGCATCACTCACTTTCTTTTAAATATTTGATATTCAGTTTAGGCTCAAGGGTTCAAATCCCACCTCTGCCAAACTACCACAGTAGGGTCCTTAAGAAAGGCCCTTAACCCACGATTGTTTGAATTTTGTTGTTATATGATGATGTTTTTTTCTGAATAAACACTAAAGAAGGAACTTGATCTCATATCGTCCCACTTTGACTACTGTAACTGGTAACAAATCCATCTGCCTTCTCAAGTATCTGCAAAACATGGCACTAGATTATTTTCTCACTCTTTAAAATGCAGCTCAGGTCACCCCAGTTCTATTTCAGCTACACTAGCCACCTGTTCCACTTTACATTAAAAGGTATTTCAAATTCTTTAAAAATTTGTTTACAATACTCCATGGTCTGGCACCAACCTGCTTGTCTGAGCTCCTGCATCCACAGCACTACTCGAGCATTTACATCCTCTAATACAGGTTGTCTTTAAAAAAAAAGAAAAAGAAAAAGATCATTATTTTTTATAATAATGGCTGGTGCAGCAGTTAAAACGAGCTCTTCCAGAGCGCCTCCTCATGGTTGCATTGAGAAGTGGCAGAGAGAAAGTTCACAATTACATCTGATGCACACAGTAAAATATTGAATCATTTTTACAGCTGATTTTAACTGTATGCAAAATTCTGTAAACGTATGCATCTGTGAGTTAACAGCTCACATGCTGTGTCTCGGTATAATAGTATAATATTTCTACAGCGAATTACTATATACACTTTTCTGCTTTTCTTAATTTAGATACAAATGTATTTAAGATGACAATACAGTAATTGTTTGTAGTTAAACGCTACGTCCATAATAACTTGCATTCAAACGCAGCAATTATAGAAATCATATGGTCATATCAATGTCTTGAGAAAGGGTGTATGAGACAGAAGTCACTCTGAGGCGTTCACCCATGCCACTCTGCTGGCTTTTACTATTGAAGAGGTCTAAGCACGCTTAGGCTGTATTTGCACTGAAGTTCTCGCTCATACCTTTCAGTCTGAGCTTGAGTAAGTCTAAGTCATCTGGTGCTTTCCAGCTTAGACCTGGCTCCAGTGGTGGGTCCTGGTAGCCCTAATTTGTACCTTTTGGGGCGCTTTCGGATGACCTTTTGTTTTTAGTTTTTAGTTGGGTTGCATACAACATAACACAGCTGAAAGGTGGTGCACATTTTATCAATGCTGGATTATCTGAGAACTAAGAACAGTTATCACCACATGTACAATCAACACAGAAACATGTGGATTAAAATCAATGTCCCACAGCGATACTGCACCTAAATACATAAATATAAAGGCACATTAATTACATCCATTAAAATGGGTGCAGTGTCTGATTAGGTTAACATTTTGTGAAAGGGGCCATTCATCTGACACTGGTCATATCTACAGTCATTAATTGTTAAAGTTGAGAACACCACCCTCTCATTCTTACGTTTGTTATTCTGATTAATACTGCTGATTAAAGAGCATGAGACCTGAGAGACAACTTCCTAAATGATTAAACATAAAATCCAAAACAGAATGAGAAAGATTGCAGACTGTGGTGTTAAAATTGATAGAATTGAGTCATAGCTGCTGCCTCACACTCTTTTGCGAAACATTTGACCAGTAAATGGCTAGTCATGATTGCGAAGTCATGAAAACAAACACCATCAATATTTTTAAGAACGCTAAACCTTATTTCTCAAAATCTTGATCTTAATAACATGTCCAATGCATGCAAATTATTACAGAGAATTAAATGTGTGGACAAAAGCAACAGATGGACATCAGCATGTGGTTTTACTGTCATGGCATCTGTGTATGTTTTTCATCACTTCCTCTTTGCAAGCACATCAATTTCATAAAGTTTTTTTGTGTGAATGCTTTTGTTTAGTTTTTTGCTTATCTGCAAGTATTGCACTGTTAGCTGATTCTACATGTTATACCCACTAGTCATTTATACACACTATGCATTTAAGTAGAATTCCTACACCTCTAAAAGGGGCACAGAAATAAAATTACAAACACACTACATATAATGTATCCATACATTATATTCCGCTTAATCCAAAGCCGGGCACACACACAAAGTCACACACTAAGACCCACTTTAGAGGCACCAGTTAACCCAACACACACGTCTTTGGACTGTGCGAGAAAACCGAAGTACCTGGAGACCCACGCAGACACGGGAATAACCCAGACCACTCCACCCTGGGATTGAGCCCAGGACCTTCTTGCTATGAGGCAGCGGTGCTACCCATCGAGCCACCTATTATTATTATTATTATTATTATCATAATTGTTATCATCATTATTATTATTATTAAGCAGTGCATTCTGCAGGTTCATGTACAGCTGCGAGTCGGTTTCACGACGTGTGGAATCTATTCAATGTGCGCTAAAATATGGGTTCCATATTTTCCAAATAGAGAACTGAAATGAGAACTAAAGCTATAAATCTTTAACTATGTAACAATAAAACTGGTATATTTTGTCCTTAAGAAGCAGCTGAAGTAAAGTTGATACGCGTTTTTAAACCTATATTAATATAATAAAGTATACTGCGACAACCTATTTAAATAAACAACATTTTTGGATCGTACAGTACTGTTTATAGAGAACATTACTAACTATTTTATTAGTGTACTTCCAAACAGCTGACTGGTTGGCACTCCCACGGGTAACCAATCAGAATGCCTGTGTGTTTCCTACGAGTGTGAGTGCTATAAATGGGCCGATTGCTCAGCTGGAGTTTCTTCTTTCTGAGTGACGGGAGGTACAGAGGAAGCTGCGACCTGTTTCTCCAGGTATGAAACCTTGTTTTAACAAATACTACATCCAATAGTGTGTAAAATATAATATAATCACACTTTTTTTGAGTATGGGTGTTCAGCTATTACTGTTAAGAATTGTATTACGTTTCTATAACGTAATTATGTATATTGAAACGGACGGCTACATTCACCTACATTTTTACTGAGGTTAGTTTACTTGTTAGTAAATGTGAGTTTAAAATGTGTTTTTGCATAATTAGCAAACATTTTGTGATGTACTTAAGAATACACATACAGAGTAGGCTATAGCCTATAGAAATACTGTACATTAATTCTGTGGTTTAGTGAGAAGAATTGTATTTTGTGCTGCATTCCTTTTTGGACGTTGTTTAAATAAAAAAAAATAAGCATGGAAAAAATATGTACTGACCTTATATTGCAATAATCATTTTTAGCCATGTATGATTGCCTAGTTTTCTAGTAAAGTATGTTAAATGTAGGCACTGGATTGAGTTGTATTTCTCTTTCTCTTTGCTACAGGTCTGCTGATCTGTTTACAACCAGCTTCCCAGAGTATTCTCTCACTTATCCATTCCTACAATGGCCCCAACTCTGGCCACTGCATTTGCTCGACGATGGTGGATGGCCGTGACAGCCATCATTGAGAACCTCCTATTCTCTGCTGTACTGTTGGGTTGGGGCTCCCTGCTCATCATGCTCAAGTCAGAGGGTTTCTATTCCTACCTTTGCACAGAACACGGTAAGCAGCTCCCATCCCTATCTCAGACAATCTAAAAAAGATTAAAGGAGAGTGAAGGGGGTGACATGTTAAGTGCTGCAAATCAACAAATTAACACCTTGTGACCCACATTTAAAACAGCTCATTGTCTTGTAATTGTGCTTGAGGCTTTTATTTGCTAGAGGTGTTCTGCTAAGCCCTTTGTGCTCTCTTTTACCACTAAAGAAGAATGGGTTTATCAATTAGGAGTCACTGTTCACTCTTAATCATTGTTCCTGCATTTAGAGCCCTCCAAAGTGCCGTGAGAAGAAGATGTTATTCCACTGGAAGTCAATGACCTAACCAAGTTTAGCCATAAAATAAAATGCCTCAGGCTGCTTAAATTGCCATTTGTGACTAAGGGCTATAACTCCACGGTAGAGTTGTTTTTCAACCTTTAAACATTCCAATCTCTTCTCACAAGTCTAAGGCGTATTGATTTATGATTGATTAATTGATTTAAGCACAGATCTAGTGATTCAACAGGGTGTAAATAGGACACCTGTGCACACCCTCTTTTTTGTTCTGGTGAATTTGAATCACTGAGAAACTGGGACTTGATAAATTACAAAGTCAAGCTGATAGCAACAAAGGAGTAGCCCACAGGGAGAAAAGTAGCTGCCTGTGAATAGAAACAGTAGGTGGTTTATGGCTGGACTGATCTGGCTACAGAAACCTGTGCAGCATGATCTTTCTTTGTAGCAGCAGTTTCTTTTAAAATTGGCCTAGCACACTGATAGCACCATGAGATATCTGATAACTGTGCCTCTTTTACTCCTAGAACATTTGTAGAACATTTGTTTGGAAATTGTGATACAAAAAATTCCAGTACATAAAAAAATGTCTTAAATCCAAAGTTTAAAACTTACATTAGTTGCAGACGGCAGAGTTTTTGCTACCCTCTACAAACTCAGTCAACTATGGCAGAGCCAGAGGGACAGAGCTAGATACTTCATTATGTCTGTGTGATAAATGTCAAAGGTGATAAAGTGTTGGTACTGCTTCCTCAGCAGAAATACCACAGTGGTGTAGGCCTTTGCCCTGATATATGGTGTTTGTGCATGTGAGTTGGCCTCACAAATCATGTGTTCCTGAGTTTATCAGGGCTTGCCAATAAAATGGCAGTATCAGCTCTTACTTCAACTCCCTCAGGTCTTGTACTGTGGAAGCTCACTACTGGTAAATCACAAATTAAAGGAGTTGACCAGTGCAAGACGTTACAGGTCACATATATATTATGAATTAAATACACCAATTGAATTGAACAAAGCATTTATTTTTTCCAGCAGAGTTTAATATAATGTTCCCTTATCATTTAATTATGAAATCAGTATAACAGTTAATCAATTATTAGTGGTGCTCATGATAAGAGCAGTAGTAAAATATCTTTCAGCATTTAATGGCATCTCATAGTTACACTCAAAAACGAGAATAGCAAAGCACTGATGACTTTGTCACAGCCAGCGTGTAATATCAAGAAAATTATATCTTATATCTATCTATCTTGCAATTGAATACTTTCTTTAAAATGCTAGGAGAATACCTCTATGCTTTGCAATGATGTAATCAGCAAGCAGGTCAAAGTAATCAGGTGAGTGTTAAAACTTTCATAATGGTGTATAGAACTGTAATAAACTGCACCCAGGACTAAACTATTTATGGAAGCTGACCAGGAGCCCAAGCTTTTATTGTAGATCAGGAAAGCTGGCAGCCAGGGTGTGATGTCGCAGTTGCTCCAAACATTCTGCTTGGCAAACCTTGTGGTCCACTGTTAACAATGTCAGAGCATTAGACAGATTTGCAGAAACCATGGCCATTCTATATATGTAAGTTATTACAATATTAGAGCAAAGGAAAGGTTTATTGGGGGTTTATAATCTAGTTACTGGTACTTTGTCTAGACGACCGCAAGCCTGGTTACAAAATGAGATACAGTTGAGGCATACAAGATCTGTATGTTGTCCTGTGGCACATTTGGTCTCACATGGTCTGTAGGTCCTCATATATCATACCAGCAGTGTGTCGATCCACAGAAAGGTAGGATTGAAGCACTTACCACTAGGCCACTGTACTCAAACATGACCATTGAAGGTTCCCAAATCGAACTTGGATCTGTCAGTACAGATGATACAATTCCAGTGCAGGTTTCTAATTCACAAATCACTGCAGTGACAGTGGCTGGCTATCAATGGCAGGACATGCAGTGCGGACCTGGAAATAGTCTGGTCTGAACTATGGACAACAAAGCTGTGGAACAAACAATACTTTCTTCTGGTGGTCTGTTTGTGCCACCCAGAGGCATTTTGCTTTGTGTGTGTGCCCTCACAGGACTACTGCTCCCATCACCTCCTAACAGCTAGCTCAGATTGCCCTAGAAATTGGGCAGTTCCTTGAAACATCCATACAATTGAGCACAATTTCTCTGATGGTGTCGTTGGCCCATGTCTAGCAGTCTACCTCTATAATAGTCAAAATACACAAAAGTAGCCTCTGACAACCTTTTTGTGGTAAATCCTAGTGTTTAATCAGACCACACCTTGACTTCAAATTCTTGTTGTGAGTCGGTAAATGACTTCAGGTGAACATGTTTCATTTTTACAAGAGATGTGCCAACATCTAGTAGTAGTAGTCCAGGCACGGGTGAAAATATCTGACATCAGACTTCCATGACAACCATCATTTTAAAGATGAATAAGAGTGTGAATCATTAGCAGGGCCTGCCCCCTATTTTCAATTGTATATTCTGTGTAGAAACAATCAAACTCACATTTGCATGACAGGATTGGGGAATTTGATCGAATCCCACGTGGGGCTTGCACCGTGAATTGGTGGGCGGAGTGCAAAATCTCTACTTATGACTGGAGATTTCTTAGTTCCAGAACACACACGCCCCACTTCAACTCTCAAGTTGGCCAGGATAAACAGGGATAAAACAGCATATTTTGCACAATATCTGACATTTCAATTTGCTTTAAACTTTTACAGGCCAACCAAGAGTATCAAGTGAGTGAAAATAGTCCATTACTAATTCAACACCCTTTGCACTTGACATTTAAAGAAATGTTTTTTTGTCCCCATAGCTTGAGTCATGTTAACAGCTTAAATAAAACAAAATCATTCGAACAGGGATGCCTCAGATTTTGCATATGTAATGTAAAAGGTTTTGCTAGTAGATAATTACTTGCTTATTAATTAATTAGTTATGCCATGCTATAAAAAATGATATAGGGGTAATATGGTGAAGGCTGTGTATAAATATTAAAATAATTTTTTTTTTAATTTTCTATTTAAATATAATATCATTCCTGCTTAATTCTTCTTGTATGTCATGAATTCGGTTTGACATTTCTGGCAGAACACGTTAAGTACATGATTTAGGCAAAACATGATTTGGTGGCATTAATGCTAATTTCAACACATAATACTTTTGAACTAAAATTTTTTTCATTTCGGCTCACACTATGGGATGGACCCCAGAGTTCTGTACAAATTTGGGATAGTGGAGGAAAAACAGGAAGAGGCTTGGTTTCCATTTTTATTTTGAACTTATTTTGAACAGACAGTTGTTCAAGTTACAGTATGTTCCACATGTGTTATATACTCCACGCCCTAAGGTGGTTAAAGCCTCTACTGCACTGGTAGTAAAATGAAAACTGTGAACTCTCATATATGTCTTATTTATTTAATTGGAAAAGCAACTCTTATGCTTATTGTTATAAAGTAGAAAATAGAACACTAAATAAAGTTGTGCGATAAGAGGAGTGTTTTAATTTGCTCTACTATGATATAGGCTAATAACCTTTGCACTTGGCATTTAACGAAAAATAATCTAGGCATAATATGTTATAATAAAGATTGTGTATAAATACATAAATCAGGATTTTATATTAAATTAAAATATCTTTATCATATCACCTAACAATCAGGTTCCTTCTTAATTCCTCTTGTATGTTATGGCTCCGGTATGACATTTCTGGCAGAATATGTTAAGTGCATAATTGAGGCAGAACATGATAATTTGGTGGCATTAATGCTAATTCCGACAACTAATACTTAGCAAATCTGAGCAAGCTTATTGCATGTGGCCAAGGGAATTCCAGTTACAGCCAGATTGATTATGTAACAGGCCAAAAGTGCAATAATAAACTGTTCCAGCAGCACGTAATAAAAGAAATTAGTGCTTTCCTTATGCTTGTCACGGTCTTATTTAAGTGTTTTGTTGAGCTTCTGTCACAACCTATTTTTTGACCTCAGCATATTTGGAATAAGGTCACATAACAAATCTGTACAATTCGACAACTAATATCAAGTAATATAACAAATTATATCCAACATGTACAATCTCTCCTCTTCCATCATCATACTTTTGGACTGTACACACTTATTTAATTGTGCTTATCAATTCAGATTATGTTCTGGCTATGATGACTATTCCTAACCATTTTACGAGGTTTTCCTGGAATAGCAACTAGGTAGTAACACATCAGGCAGTAATATGATATCAATGCTGCAACTGCCATAAAGAGGTCAAGTTGATCTTGCTTTAGACTTCAGTTATGCACATCGTCTGATATTCTGTACATTCACACATTTTTTTTTATTATCAACACAGTCATCATATTAGTATATCAGCTTGTTGACAGCAGAGACCAACATGATTGTGAAGATGTTAACTTCATGTATTTTACTCTTGTGCTTCATTCAGCCTTTGTGATTACAGGAACAGAAGCAGTGCAATTTGAGGTGATTAATGGATTTAATACCTGACTGTGCCTGACTAATTCTTGTGATACCAAGAATTGGTAATCCGTCTGACTACCTTTAGTGCCTTTTTGAGAGAAGTACTTAAATGTAACTTGTGTAGATAGCTTTTTTCTGCAGATGGTGCAGAAGCAGGATGAGTTGTCTTATAATGGGGTCGGGGATCACACAGAAGAATAATGGGAGGGCAGGCCAAACATCTTTCAGCACTGCACCAGCGACCCCTTCTGAGCTACTAACACATGAGATTTTCACAAAAAGTTCTAAAAGTAGATACATGTAACTCACTTAAACAAATGAGACAAAAATATTATATGTGGTCCTTTATTTAGAATGAGCCTTTATGTAAGTATGTGATTAGCAGTTAATTTGCAGGTGAATCTAGGGTCAGGCATTTGTGGCCACCTTGTTGTATTTAAATAACAGGGACCTTTAAAAGTCTGATTTTTACAATATGTTTTATGAATTTATGTATTATGTCATGTGTCTCAGAAAATGGCCTGTTAAAGTTCATCAGTCTGGAAAAAGGATACAAACTGAGGAACTTGGTTGACCAACAAAGATTACATCTCACTCTGGCTAATGTTAATGTTAATTATCCAGAGCGACTTACAACTTATACAATCTTACAATCCAATCAATTATGGGTTAAGGGCCTTGCTCAAGGGCCCAACTGTGGCAGCTTTGCAGACGTGGGATTTGAACCCTGGCCCTTTTGGCCCAGAGGCTAGTACCTTAACTGCTAGGCTACCACAGTCCAGACAGATTACTGTCCAAAAAGAACATTGCTGCCCATGGCACAAGGACCATATTGAAATTGTTGGACAAAACATAGTTGAAACAAAAATAGACCTTTTTGGTTTACATAATGTCTAGAGAAATAAAAACAAGACATTCCAGCATGAGAACCTTATTCCATCTGTAGAAAATGATGGTGACAGTATCAAGGTTCGGGTCTGTTTTTAACTGCAATAGTATATATATATAGCATAACACAGTCTGTTGCCTGCAGACCTTGTGTTAACTTATAAATCAGTAAAATAGAGTGGTGTTCTTAGTTTGTTCCACGTCAAACAAAGCTGTCAGCATTGGCGAAGCTTTTTCTAGTTAAGATTCCATAAAATTTTGTAATGAGGTGTCTGCATATATTACATTTAAATGTCATGGAAACGTACAAACTCAGTTAAATCAAGTTCAAACTTAGTTGAATCTGGTTTAACCTAAATTAATTTAGTTTTTCTTTTCTATAATCTTTTCCTATGGACCAATGTAAAAAAATTGTGTTAGTCCAATTTGTTGGTTAGCTTAAACAAAAGCCCACAAACAAAAGTACATATTTTTTAAACTAAAGAGGTTATTTTTGAAATGTCTGCTCATACACAAGCATTGAAAGGAACTCTGTGATAGACCACTGTGTTGTTGTCATAATTTTACATTTCTTTCATCACAGTGTACTCTTTTTTTCCCTCTCATAATCTATTTTGCAATGCCTGATGAATAACGGGATTACAAGAGATTAATTGCATCATTTTTGTTATGGTAATGCAATTTGTATTACTTTGTTCTCTAGGTAACAACTCCTCCTCCAACACATCCATGCTAGCTTCTTCAGCAGGGGATATGGAAGACTACCAGTATGAGGACTACCAGTATGTGCCAAATGGTGATGGAGTAGAGGTGGTACCTCTAAAGACACCAGATGACAATA
>JAVSBV010039788.1:0-11306 GCA_033117975.1 Parotocinclus spilosoma
TTCAAAACTCTCAAGAAAACTTTTTTCACAT
This sequence comes from Parotocinclus spilosoma, assembly GCA_033117975.1. Classification (NCBI taxonomy): domain Eukaryota; kingdom Metazoa; phylum Chordata; class Actinopteri; order Siluriformes; family Loricariidae; genus Parotocinclus; species Parotocinclus spilosoma. Next base: position 32 of record JAVSBV010039788.1, read on the forward strand.
GGTCATAATGGGGTATTTTTTGTAGAATTTTGAGGAAAAAGATTAACTTAATAAAATTTGGAATAAGGCTGTAACGTAACAAAATGTGGGAAAAGTAAAGCGCTGTGAATACTTTCCGGATGCACTGTATATTTCCAAAAAAGCTCCAGGCAGTTTGACACACACATGCAAACAATAATACAGTTGTTTTACAGTATGGTTGTACCTGAAATCAGGATAATTCTTGCTTAAGCAAAGCCATCCATATGTATTTTATTTACGGCATAGGTCCCTTACATAAGGCTTTCTCAGGCAATTGCAATCTGATAACCTTTATGTGTGCTGCCACTTAATTTCTGGAGGCAATTCATTTGTGTGTACACAAAACTAAAACCCAGTAAAAGGAGTATTTAAAGCTCTCCTTATGTTTGGGCTCCTTAAGTGTGTCCACTCTGACCAGAGCATGAACACTATGTCTCTGTTGTTCTTACAGGTCATGTGGGAATTTGGCACCAGGTTTCAAGTGATTACCACTCTCAGGGTAGATTGAAGCAGCTCCATCAGAAACCCATAAGAATGCTTGACACCTATCGTTTTGCAGGTTGGGAAGGACTGGAGTGAGAAGATTCCAATTGTGCTGGTTCCTGTTGGGTGTTAACTACAGAAGTTAATTAGGTTCAGTCAACCAGTGCTTTCTGCATTTCGTATCAAAGGTTTCCCACTTGTTTGTGATTTTGCTAGATATGGACCAAGTGCATTAAAGAAAGGAGATGAAACAAGATTATGGCATGTATGTTGTTTTTTGTGCCATTCAGTGTGGCATGTTCTGGCTGGGAGGGGCTCCCCATCTCCTCGCCCTCACGACGGGAATTACTACTTGCTGCCGTCTGGGTCTACTGCCTCCGAGACTCACCGGTTCCGGATTGATGGACCCCTCCTGCCACGCTGATGACATCACCACCCTGGATCACGGTTGGCAGGACGCCGTGGGACTCTCCGGACTATCGCCACTTCGGGGGCACCCCCGAGCTGGCAGGTTGGTGTGCCTTCGGGGTCCCTGCGCACCCCCTCCCGCATTCCGACCCGTGGGGCGCCGATTGTCTCTGCCGTACACGGGTTTTTTTGGGGGGGGGGGTTACTGTCACGCCTGACTGCGCAGACGTGCCTTGATTGTGCACACCTGTCACGGATCTATTTACAAGCTTCGCCCGCGTTCATGCGGTGCGAAGCTGTCTTTGTGACATTTATGATTTGGACTTTGTTTTATTTTCGACACAGGTGAGGTAGGATCTTCCATTGTTGTTTCCAGCCTTTTGATCCTGCCCACCTGTTGTCCGTTATGTTTTTTGTTCTGTTTTACGTTCAGTTTATTCCGTTACAATAAACCTGGTTATCCTGCACGTCATGTTTGCCTCCGAATTCTTCACCCTTCGTGACATTGGTCTTGACTCTGACTCTTGACCTGGACTGTTATAGCGGTCTTGACTACAATGCACTATTTGCCCTTATCTATTAAGCAGGGACAAACAAGTTTTCCTCTTTGTTGGCAAATGATACCTCCCATACTAATGTCATACAATAATGTAATGAGGTGTGTGATAATTTCCTTTTTTGTCAGGAAAAACTGACTGCTAACCTTCATATAAATGCTATCACATATCAAGAGAATTACTCCACCTACCGTTTTGCACCCACTTTCATAAAATGGATGCCTTTACTCTTGAATACACTTTACTATGTTTTAACCTAAATTAACTGCTAATCCTAGAATTTATTAAATCTTTTGCATTCAACAATGTGCAATATTGGATCATTTTGGATCAATAAATAAACAACCAAGTACAATAACTTAACTGACATACTGTATAAACTGTATAATGGCCTAACTGGAAACAACGGGACCAAGGCAGAATTAATTATACACTTATTGAAAAAATGTACGCTGCTGAGAAGGGTCACATCATTGGACTAGCTGGTGAGATAGTATGAAATGCCATCACTTACATGCATAGATACATACATACCTTTAGTAATGATACAAGGGACACTAACAACTCATTGATATGTGCAGGACATCCTGCGAAGACATGTTACCTCTCATGTCAGGACTTCCAGCTGGATAATGTTTCCCTAGAAAAGCAAGGGTTTCTCAGGAAATGCATCACATCCTTGTCATTGCCCCAAATTTATCACCAACTGAGCATTTATGGGACCAGCTGGGACACTGGCATTGCAGTCTACATGACATTGTTGTAAGTCATGCAAATTAGGTGTTCTGTCATTTTGGACTACATGGTATTGCCTTCATTGGCCTCAAACTTCAACGTTGTGTATCAAGAGGAAACATAATTACATAGTGGGGAAATGCATTTAAATAGAGCTTTAAATATCATTCTAATTAAGAATATTAACTGCCCTATCTCTATGATACCCTATCGCTATTTCCCCTTACAAAATCATTGCATGCTGTTGTCATGTAACTGCACATACAGGCATGCATCCACAACATGAAAAGGCTATACAGTGCATAAAATAATTAAATTTTGATGTTGTTATTTTTATTGAAAATCCTAATTCTTAATAAAAAGTAGATTACTTAGTGTTAATATAATAAAATGATCCAAGTTTTACTACTACAGGTTCTATAGTTGTTCTATTTCAGTGTAAATATTATTGATAATTCCTGAGCCAGTTGCGTAACAACAGATCAAGAAAACATAATGCAAAAATATGAAACCATTTCACTGTCTGTAATATGTATGGAGAGAGGGACTTTGGAACACACTCTGCAGAGTGTATGGTCACCCAAGACTACCAAAACACACTGACAGCAATCTTACAGGATCAGATTGCCCAGCAGTTCGTCATATTCATTATGAAATATCCCCTTATTTTTGTGAGCAGTGTGTTACAAGATGTGTTGGTTTTTATTATAACCCAGGTATTCGGGACAAGCGAATCCCATGACGTATAATAAAAATGGGGAAATAATATAGAACAACTAAAAAGGGATGAAGAGCAGAGCGTAAGGCTCCTAACACAATTAAATCAAAAGGATAAAGGGGTGCGCCGAGGTTGCATCCTGAGTGGGAGCAACGCGCGAACTGGTCGCAAGAGGATGCCAAAGCACCAGTGGGGGCAGACGTGCAGAAAGTACGATTTTGGGACGTCTTTTAAATGGCGAGACACGGAGGTAGTCCAAACGCCAGGGAGCGAGTATGAGCTCGAATGTGCATGCAATTAAATGAAAGCCATGCCGGGACATGTCTTATAGAGTGTGTATTGCCAGGTGGCTACTCTATCCGGGGCATATCTTGAGTCAGCAGCTGACTAGAGTCAGACTCAAGAGAGCGCAAAAGCGCTACTGGGTGGCTGCTCTAAAGAGTGCAGAAGACGAAGCGCCAGAGGACGAGCGTGAGCTCGAAAATGAACGTAACGAGGGAGGGGAGCGAAGAAATCGCAGAAGCGCAAAAAGGCGAGCATATAAGCTCGGGGGGGGCTTGTAGCGCGAGTGTGAATAACACATAAAAGAAGCGCCAGAACACGAGAATGAACTCGGGTGCGCAAGGAGCGCAAATGCGAATAGATCGCGAGGGGCCCCGAAGTGCCAGAGGGCGATCGTGAGCTTGAAACCAAAGAACCTATTCGGGACGAACACCCGGCTGGATTGAGGCTCGGTAGGTGCCGACGACGGAAGAGCGCTAGCTCAGAGCGTAGGAGTACAGGACAGGAAAACCCTCAAAGTGCCCCTAACAAACTAACTTTACCTCGGGGGTTACCCGCCCATCCCACTATCTCTCGAGAACGCGGAAGGGCGTGAGGGTGCCGGTGGTCGAACATGCAAAGCGAACGGAGATGGAATCCCGATGGAATGATGATGACCTGACACCGAATAGCGCTAAAACCACGCAATTTAAAGATGTTGATACATTTGTCAGCTTATTAATATATATTGTAATAAAAATTATATAAATATATCAGTGCTTGAAGCTCACCTCGTGGCTTCAGAGACCCATGTCTTGGTTACACAGACTCCGTCTCTTTGGTTCTTCATTTACATGAGTACATGAGTTTTATGTGAATACCCCGGTTTCCTCCAACATTCACCGGCACTATGAATGCAATTAGCAAACATGGCAATGAATTAATTAAGTTTTATTGTTGCTGAGTCATTCTATGAAACGGGTGCCATTTGTGTCCACATGGTTTGGTGCATAAAGCACAAAAATATGCCAATGTGTGTTTTCCATGTTAAAAATGATAAATTCTAGTATAGTCTGGTAACATGGCACATTATTAAATACAATCATATTGTTTTAAATAATATTGTTTTAATAATAAAACACATTTAAATGTGTTCCTGTTTACATGGGATATATTTAATACAGATAAAAACATTATTTTTTCCAAAAATGTGAAAACTTGTGTCTGTCCTCCAGTTTGAGTTACGCTAACTAGTTTTGACTATAAACAATGTACTGTTGCTTTAAATTACTTCACAAAGAAGAAGTGATATTATTTTTGTCTTTGGAGCAGCCAGAATCAAAAGCAGGGAAGTTCAGACATTTTTTATATATATCTTTCTTTCTCGTGTTAGTTGGGGTCCCTTTCGCTCAACCCAACCACCTTATCATGCAAATTAGAGGGGGAAACATTTCTTTTAATTAAAATCTTCAAACTGATAATGCAAATACATTGATGTTTCAAATTAAATTAATTTATGCTAAGTCAGGGACTTGGCCACATGGAGAGCTGGGATCAACAGCCAGAAAAGAATTTAGTTTAGTGTGTAGCTATGTCTGAAAATAAGTTGACACATACACTGTAGCATAAGAACATATAGCAAGTTGAGGCTTTGAGAAGTAAAGATGGGCTGATGATATCCAAGCTATAACTAAATGTGTGATAAGATTATTAAATGTTTAAAAACAATGTGTCTATAAGAAGGACTGTAGAAGTTTTGCATATTTCTCCCTCTACAGTGTATAATAGAATGAAACTATTTAAGCAATCTGGAATTATTTTAAACTAAAGAGGTGTTATCTCTGATCCTTCAGATGCCACTGCATCAAGAACCGTAATTTAGCAATAGCTAATAGAGCCGCATGGGCAAGGGATTCTTTTACCTTTATCAAGCACAACAATACGGAGTTACATTCACAAATAACACTTAAAATTTTACTGTACAAAAAAGAAGCCTCAGGTCCAGAAGTGATGTTAACTTCTCTGGTCTCAGGATGGACCATCACACAGTGTAAATGTGTATTGTGCTCAGAACAATCAACATTCCAGATTTTTTTTATTAACCAAAGTAGCAACCAGACTGTTATGAGGAACATGTGCAAAAGCCATGCTCTGACCTTTAATATGGGGTTAGGACAGGGCCCTTGGTAAAGGCAATTTACAATTATGTGATGCAGCATTAATTCAGAAAAGTATCCTGATATTTTATTCAAATTTTATTTAAATAAACAATGGAAAGGAAGTGCAATGCACTTCTTATTTTGTGGACTGAGCAATTTTTAGATTGATTAGATTTTTTTAATGAATAAGTATTGTTATATACATATATTATATTTTAAGATTCAGAGAGTAAACATAAAAACAATAAATTGAATTACATAATTTCTATTGTTATATTAAAAAGGACAGTTTATTTATTAGAAAACATTCAATTAAAAAAAGCATTTTATGTATAATTACTCAAGTGTTAAACATATTGTCTGTAACAGTGTTACAAGAATAGCTCTTGTGTCTGAATAAAAAATGAAAATTTTCTTTTTTGAAGATTTATTTTGAAGGATGTACATACATTTCATGTTGTGGATGTAAAAAAAAAATCTCCTGATAAAAAATTTGGAAATAAATGTATAAGGCACCTATTTATTAGAATTAATCTGCTGCCAGTTTTCATGAACAAGTTACTTGAAACTGTTGCTTTTGAGCTTTACCAGTCAAACTCGTTCTCAGAGAACATCAATCATTTCCTTATCAAACACGTATACGTCCCCAGCATGACTCTCACAAGCTTTAGGTGCAGATGTTTTTGTTATGCACCAACTCACATTTCCAATGCTAATATGCTTCCGCATGATGTACCCAGCTCAGACTTTGAAGCAGGTGAGGAATAGCAGACAATGCTGTTAACATGATGTGGAAATCTCTGTTCAACAGAGCCATGACAGGAGAAAGGTGATCTCTAATTTATCAGCCTTGACCTTTCTACCTAGCAGCTACTTTTACACGGCATGTTAAAGCAGCTCATGCAGGATAAGCCGCTCAGACTTAAGAGGTTAAACCTTAGTTGAATTATAATGAAGTAGCCATGACTAGAAAGCTAATCGGGTGTGAATTGGAGAAATGTGAATCCTCTTTTAATTGACTCACTTGTCAGTCCTGGGAAGAAGCAGTATAGAAACCATATTTAGCTAAATTTTAATTTGTGAGAGTCTGTGGAATTGAGTTTAAATTTCAAACTTGCCAACCTATGCTTCTGAGTTGTTTCAACCATTTTGTGACTTGCTTCATGTTTAGCTTGCTCTTAAATTGATTGATCCTAACTGGCTAATCCATGTTAAACTCTAAATATCTAGATAGAGCTTTGCTTAAGTTTGTAAATTTACCTTCTTCTTTTACTGCTGTTGTAATGGGAAATATGTTATAATAGTTTCATTGTTTATAAATGGCATTTGGGATATCAGCCAGACAGTCCAGTGAGACCACCAGTAGAAAGGATTGTTTAAGTCACAGACAATCATGAGCGACTCCCACAGTTTTGGCACAGTTCAAACACAGGTGGCACTACACAACCCTGTCTCTGCCTGGCCCTTTACCTGTCATGAAGCAGTGGTTGTCCAGTGGTATAATTTGTACCTATAATGTGGAAAGGCAGGACCATATTCATATTTACATAATTTCTTATGTATTAAATATAGTTCATATACCACTGTTTTGAGGTGGGGGAAGCCAAGGGTTGGGTTAATAATATCCTCACCTTCATCTATAAACTATAGCCCTAACTGTCAAGTAACAATGTAAACCTTTTATAAGAATGTTTTATTTTCTCTCAGTTGCTTACTCATATTCTACATGTCCATTTTAAGCCCTGCAAGTCATTTGTCCATATGTAGTAGAATGCCATCACAAGAGCCAAATCCATATTAACATTCATACATTTATATGTGCTGCTCAGGTTCCAGCTGTACATAAATCCTATAGTGAATATTGTCCAGGAATTGGCATTTGTCCTTCTTTTTGCTGACTTTTCTATACATAGTTTATGATATATATAGTTCAGTTTGGTGAGAGCACCTGAATGTACATTATTGTAAAAATATTAGCATCACACCAAATATCAGTATCACACTAAGGAAAGAAACGTGGACAGACACAATTAAATGAAATTGGGAATGCAGACCCTCAGGTGGACTGATCAAAATGAAACTTTTTTTTATTCTGCAGCTTCTGTTCTCTGTTCAGCTGTTCATCCAGAGGGCAGGAATTCAAATATTATATTTTGTCAGCTTTATATGACTTTCTTTTGCTCTCTCTGTCTTTTTTTTCTTTAAGAGCTCTTACTCTCTGTTTATGTGTGTAGGGTTGTAATGGAGGCTGATCTCATTAAACATGATTACATCCCTGTGTCCTCACTAAATGTGGCACTATAAATACACACAGAAGCTCATCCAAAGTCATGATCATGCCAAAATTTCCATTTCACCCTAATAATAAGAGGCATGTTAGGTGGACATTTTCATTATAGGTATTCCAGTAATGAAAAAGGGACAGAAATAGTTTGACCTTAGCTGACAGGTGAGTGGTTGTCATAAATGTGAGTTACAAGACAACCAACTCAAGTGTGAGCTGCAGATGGAGTTTGACTCCATCTTATTACTTTACTACTTTATGATATTGCAATATTACTTTAATACATGGAGATGAAGATGAGAGGAGAAGGAATGGGGGGGGGGTAAAAAGCGCCTTGACCTATTATCTCCTTATTTAATCAGTCTTCCATGTACTGTAAATATACTGCACACATATGACCCTATAACAATATAGATATCAATGTTGTGAAGCGTTATACTAGATTTTGGTGTATTGTGTCACAAATAATAATCAATTACATACACAACACAGGTTGCGCAGCAGCAATTTGCTTGACCACCACTGTGGCAACCCTTGTTTGGATCACTGCGGTGCCTTTAGCAACACAGGCACAGTTGGCCATGTCTGAGGGAGGTGAGGCCAGATGGAAAGGACAACAAAACTTGTACTCTGCCATTTACTGGCATCCCATCATTGCAAATGTCAATCAATCAAATATAATTTGAATACAACACTTTTTTAACAATACTGTTTAGTGAAACTTTTAAACAACAGGTCATTCACAAACACTACACAACGTTTTGTGTAATCACTTTCTTTCAATACCTGTCCAATCATGGTAGCATGGGTATCCAAAGACAAAAAGCAACCCTAGACAATGCACGAGTCAGTCACACAAACACACTCTCACACTTTAAAATAAAAACCATGCTTGAGGCTGTTTACAGTGCCTTAGGCTTGATCAGGTGATTCACAACCACAATTGGTCATCGGGACAGATGGGACAAAATCAGATGGGACAAGGGTTAATTTTCCAGCTGCTGCCCTTTTGATCAAAGCAAACATGGCAGATCATAATATGCAAAATGTAATATATTGTCCCTCAGATACTGTAGGGCAAGAGCAAGATTTTTGTGAACCAAATCAATGTTTTCACTTAGGTATTAAGAACTCTGAGCTGAATTTCAATATTTATTTGTATTTTATCTTCTTTTGTGTACACATTCAGATGCAAAATAGTGGTAAATGCACATTTTATTAAAACAGATTGTACAGTATATAAAATGTTTTATTACAAAAGCAGAGTTAATAATTGTGTATAGTTATGATGAACTTGTAAGAATTGAAAATCTTTCATCTTAATTAAAGATAATATATGTTTAAAACATGTATTTAAATAAGCATATAGACAATTATAAACACAACATATACTGGTCATAAACTTTAGCAGTATTTCCATGCAATGTGTAGAAATTTATGTTAGTTCCTGACTAGATAACTACTTGTAAACTATTGCCCAACTTTAAAGGTGCTGGACAGATAACCAACTTGGCAGAACATATTTAATTTACACAAATGAGTAATTTGTTAAGATGTAAGTAGTATAATCTTAGTACAGATGTTTTCATAATATGCAAACCAACCCAAAGCATACTATTAGGTGTATTTACAAGTATAACGGGAATTAATGATTGCATGATGCCATTAGATGTAAAGTCCTTGGTGCGTGCTCAAAGTAAAGTAGGGTTTGTTTGGTTGGTTGGTTTTATTGTTTGTTTGTTTTTTTAAAAACACATTTAGTTAAATAGCAATAGAGTCTTATTTTTAAGTTTGTTCCTACTTTGCAGCTGGAATTAATTTCACTTCTACTGAGAAGGGCTTTCACTATATTTTAGAACATGCTTGTAAGAATGTAGAAGTTGTAGAACATAATGTTAAGATTAGGCACTGAAAGAAAATTTTATTTGTTGCAGGTGTTGGGAGTCAAGTAACCCATGGTGCAACCAAGGTATACAGAAGAGCATCTTTGAATGCATAACACGTACAAACTTACAGCAGATGGGTTGCAGCAACAGAAGACCACCAGAAGAGCACCAATTGTCACAAAACATTGCCTGGTTTATTTTCTGCTGCAACTTCCAGGTGGTAGCTTCAGTATTTGGCATCAACAACATGAACACATAGATCCATCCTACCTTTTATCAGCAGTTCAGGCTGCTGGTGGTGTAATGGTGTGGGGTATATTTTCTTGGCACAATTTTGTGCCCCTTAATACGAACTGATCATCATTTAAATTCCACAGTGTTGTTGACTATATCCAGTTCTTAAATACCACAGCGTGTCTATCTTGCAGGCCTCATGTCACAAAGCTCATACAATTTCACACTGGTTTCTTTAACATGAAAATGAGTTTGCTGTTCTCAAAAAGTCTCTAAAGTTTCCAGATCTTATTACAATAGAGCACCATTGGGAGGTGGTGAAAAGGGAGATTTGCATCATGCATGTGCAAAAGCCAAATCTACATCCCGTACAATGCTATAATGTCAAATTGAACAGAATCTCGGAGGAATATTTCTAGCACCTTGAATGTGTGCCTTAAATAAATAAACCTGTTCTAAAGGCAAAATAGTGTGTAACTCAACACTAGCAAGGTAAACCTGATCAAGTGGCCAGTGAGTTTCAGGTGTATATGGTTTTGGTTAATGTTTAAATTTAAAGGTTTATAACATAAATACATTTGAATATAACAAGCTGAACAATGCAAACACCTTCACAGAATTGAAACTTAGGCCTTTCTTGATCAACCGTAACCACTTTTTCAAAGAAAGTTGTTTGATTACACAAATGATTATTGTGATTGACTTTAAGCAAGTGACATATTCACACAAAAGCATGTCAAACTGGACGAGGGTACCACACATTGACTGTTAATATGGTGTATTGTGAGGCCTTGCATTATCATCCATGAAAATAAAATAGTTTCCAACAGTTCCAGCATAGGGTACCACTATAGGGTGTTGGACCTCATCATCAGTCATTGATATATTTCTGATGACATAAAGCTTGATATGACTACCAATGCTGATGCCAGCCCAAACCATGATTCCACCACCACTAAATGAGTCCCTTTTTTTGCATGAAACATTAATTCTACCAAGTTCCCTGCTTACGCCAGATCATGGGGGCTGGGGAATGTGCACTTTTAAGAAAAAGGAAAGTTCAGATACTCCAGCACTTTCAGCCTTTTATATAGTGCATTTTCACCACTTAAATGAAAGTTGTTTTTGAATCTTATTTAAGTTTTAGAACAACTTTTTTTTTAACTTATCATTTGCTTTTTTTGATAATCTTGTTTAGTGAAATGAAATCAAATGTTTTTAATGATTTTTTTTTATCGTTAAAAATGCATCTCCTACTTTTTGTGTACAAGGGCATACCAAAAATGTTGTTATTTTTAAAACTTGAGGAATAGAGTTAATTTGTTTAAACATGAGCTCATGTAGAGTTATCTGTACATCTGCCCTTTGATAGCCATATGTTAAGCAGCTGGGAAGCAGCCATCAAACAGAACAGTAAGATTCTGACATGGTACCAATCAAAAATGACACAGATGTTTTCTCTTTCCATCATTTTCATTTTTTCTCCATGCATCCATTTGACTAGTTTTGCCAAACTGTACTATATATAT
>JAVSBV010039809.1:0-11305 GCA_033117975.1 Parotocinclus spilosoma
GGGGCATAGCTGTAGAAAGCACAGCTTGCAGGACGTCACTTATGGTTTGAGGCACGGAGGTGATCCAAACGCCAGGGAGTACATTTAAAAGGGTGATGTTGCAGCTGGGTCTGTAGATCTTGCACACTCGTAGGTTGCCAAAGCTGCCATCCCGCCTGGTCCCATAAATGGCAATAAATCTGGCGATTAGGTAGGCCAAGAAATTGTTGCAGTCTGGTACAGAAATAGGGAAACCTGTACTGTGTGTAGGTGAGGGAACCCCTGCCATGATAAGGAATGGATGGCTGCATGAAGTCCTGCATATACCACTTGAGTTTTAGTGTTCCTTGAATCGGGGCAGGGTATAGTGTTCACCAAGAAGCCTCCAAAGTCGAACCAAATGGTGTTTAGTGGAGGTCCCGCCTGTGTCTGTTTGGTGGACAATGACTGTGGGAGCTTCTTATGCTTGATGCTGGATCATGCGATCCTTTCTACTGGTGATCAGTCTGGGCTGTTTGCTGTAAACCACTAGTCCCAACACTTCTAAACAGATAGGTCAGAACAGCCTAGATGTAGGGCAGTTTGTTGAAACAACAATCCTGATTCTCTCAATCCAATCCGGTGCAGTCATTGTGGAGCCCTGTCTAGGCGTCAGTGATCTCTCACAGAGGGTACACTACCCAAAAGTAACCTCTGAGAGCCTTTTTATAGGGCATTTTTTATACAATCTTTTTAATCAAGCACTTTTACGCCCTCTTGTCGAAAGATCCAGTGTCTAATCAGACCACACCTGTATTCATTTACATATTGCCTGAGATATAAATGCATGACAAGTTTTGCTGCCATACAACATTTTTCATCTGGGTGCTTTATTTTGTTGTCAATGAGGCAAGTGGTTAGCACTGGCACCTCACAGCTTCAGATAGATTCCTGATCTGCACTCTGCCTGTGAGGTGTTTGCATGTTTTCTTGCCACATCCATAAGACTGGTCTCTCTTAAGTGTCCTAGTGTGAGTGTCCAGTTACTGTATTCACTGACGGTGAATAAGATCCACAGTGGCAACCAAGTGGAGCAGCCAGACTCAAAACTCAAAACAGTTAATCTATGAGAAATACTGGGAAATGACCAGACTGTTTCGAGCTGATAGAAAAGCACCTGTAACTCCATAACCCTGTTACCACCCAGGTATGCGGAAAAGCATCTATGAACATGTCGAAGCTTGAAGCAGATGGACTACAGCAGCAGAAGACTACACCTGTTGGCTAAAACCAGGCAACTGGGGCTACAATGCAAACTGTCTCACAAAAATAACATAACAATAAAATAGAAGAGAATAGAATATAATACAATAGGATACAATAAAACAGAATACAATAGGATACAATAGAATAGAATAGAAGATTGGAACGTTGCCTGGTCTGATAATTCTCGATTACTTCAGCGATATGCGATTGCAGTTTCTGAATTTGGATTAAACAAAAATGAAAGCATGAATTCATCATGCCTTGTATCAATAGTTTAGGCTGCTGTGTGTTGTTGTGTGGGATATTTTCTAGGCACACTTTGTGCCCATTTAAACCAACTGAACATACCAACAGGACTTAGAAGACAAACTCCAACAGGTTTGTCTGTTAAGAACAGATCCATCAACGGATTGAGCGGGTGCTCTGCTGACACAAGGAGCAAGTAGCTCTCAGAACCAGCATGGCAACCAACTTTGGTCCCCATCCATGACTTTCACCTTTGGTAAAAGAGCGAGAAGCATTATCCCTGCTACCTCAGCCCACAAGTTCACAAAAATAAATGACACCACCCATAGGCTCCCTACACTTCTGCATCTCAATTCTCCTTTCTTGCTTTTCTGTTCAAGGCCATTAGTATAAGGGTCAACTGGATAAACTCTTGACTGTTCTCCCTCCAGCCACAGTGCCTATAATCCTACATCATGTGGTACCTGCTAGACTCAAAGTGATGGGCCAACTGTCTTCAGTACTTTTTTGACTGGGTAGTGCAGAGGAATGCTGTTGGGTGCTGGCACAAGACATAGATCCTGGTTTAATAGTTCAAGTCAGGTGCTGTTTAAGCCTACCACATATCACACCAAATTCATGTACTATCCTGTTAGCTTGTTAGCCTACCCTTGATTGTTTGTGGACACTTTGTGGATCCCAAAGATAATAATTCACTATTTCTTATTATCAGTGCCATCTTACAAATCTGTAAAATATTGATGTGCTTAAACTGAAACCTTATGAAGTTCTCAAAGCAGTTGAAAACAACTAAAGCATTGTCCATCTTAATGGAGATTTCAGCATCGTGAAAAAAGAAAGACAGACAGAAATGAAAAAAGAAAGAAAGACACCTATTTTACTGTGATTCAGTTTACCTTCTTTCTGTTTGTAATAGCCCGCCAATTTCTATCCCATTTTTGCATCACCTGAGAAATACACAAATGAAATGAGACAATACAAAGCAGCAGCTTTTTCTATCAAAAATGTATACTGACTTTCAGAGAATAAACCTCATAAAAATAAACTTTCTTGTCAAAAATACATTTAAAAACCTAAACTGTTTAATACTTTTCTGCTGTAATACATGGTACTACCAACAGCTATAGGTGTTGCATGCAGGCTGCTTGATGGCTTATGTAGTGGAAGAAGCCTGTTACTTACCTAATGTGAGTTTAAACAAGCATCACATTCTTGAAACAAAGGTATTTACCCACAATTCTGAAAAGGTGCCAACAATTTACTCGAGCCCATTTTGGAGTTTTGCATAAGAATTAGATCATGTTTGCCTTTTTTGTTGTTACAATACACACAAAGGAAATAAACATGTGTATAACAAAACGTGTAATTCCAATACATTTCTGGGTTAAATACTAAAAATTTCAGGGGTGCTAACAATTTCGACCATGACTGTATAACAGGCAGCTTGCAAATTATCCCTCTCTCACAGTTTAGAGGCAACAGTGCAGCCAGACTCACACTGTATGTTAAGGTGTGTGTAATATAAAAATCACACCTAAAATAAGACAAAAAATGAGGGAAGTTGACGTAATATTTGCATTGTGTGTCTGTGTTAGCCAGACAAACAGGATGGAGGAATAGGAGAAAAAGGAAAAGATGGGACTTGAGAACCAAAATTGTGGATAAATATCAACAATCCCAAGGTTACAAGTCCATCGCCAGATGGCACTGTAGCTACTCTCCCTGGACGTGGACGGAAAAAAAAATTATGAAAGATTGCGACAAAGGACAGTCCGGATTGTGGATAAGCAGCTTTAATCAAGTTTCAAAGAAATTTAAGCTGTCCTGGGTCAAGGTGTATCAGTGTCAGCACGAACTATCCGTCAACATTTGAATGAAATGAAAGTTTATGGCAGGAGATTCACTGCTGACACAAATACATAAAAAAAGCTAAACTACAGTTTGCCAAAATGTATGTGAGCAAGCCAACATTCTTCTGGCAAAATATCTTGTTGACAGACGAGACCAAGATAGAGATTTGGATAAAGCACATAATTCGACTGTTTCCTTAAAACGGCATAAGGCCTACAAAAAAAGAACACAGTACCTACAGTCAAATATGGTGGAGATTTAAAGATGTTTGGGGTTGTTCTGCTGCCTCTGGCACTGACTGTGTACAAGGTATCTGGAAATCTGAAGATTACCAAAGGATTTTGGGTCGCAATAGTGCCCAGTGTCAGAAAGCTGGGTTTGTGTCCTAGGTCATGAGTCTTCCAGAAGGACAATGACCCTAAACATACTTCAAAAAGCACCCGGAAATTGATGGAAACAAATCACTGAAGAGTTCTAAAGTGACCAGTCTGGATTTAAATCACATTGAAGACCTGTGGAGAGATCTTAAAATTGCTGTTGGGAGAGACCTGGAGTTTGCAAAAGAAGTTTGACCAAAATTCCAGTTTAGAGGTACAAGAAGCTTGTTGATGGTTATATGAATTATTGATTTTAGTTATTGCTTCAAAAGGGTGTGCAACCAAATATTAAGTTGAGGGTGCCAACAATTTTGGCTGACCTATTTTTGGAATTTTGCATGAAATTATATCACGTTTGGATTTTTTCTGTTTTTTTTTCTGTATGGTTCCAATGCTTAAAAATGAAATAAACATGTGTATAACAAAATGTGTAATTGCAATAAACTTCTGGGATAAATACTTAATTTTCTGGAAATATTTCAGGAGTTCCACCAATTTTGGTCATGACTTTATGGTATATGCTATGTGGGCTATTAGTTTAAATGGTTTTAAAACCAGCTGCTCACTGAGGATTACACTACTATTAGAGAGTGGTAGTACAAAAATTCAACATGGATGGAAAGGTAAAGTGAAAAGGCCCACATAAAAAACACGTGGAAGAGGACACAAGAAGATACTGCACATACAAGAAGGTTTCAGTGGCTTTGATTATCCTTGTTAGCTGTATTATTAATATTAATAAACTGAAGGGAATTAGCAAAGTATTGTAGTATAATCTGAAGAAAGTAAAACAAGGAATTTTTATTTCAGTTAATTTTTATTTCAGTTTGGCAGACTGAGCAGCCAGCTTTAATTGTTGTTGAATTCCTTTCTTTGAATATTATTAGTAGGCCTATCTTATTGTTTGTAGATGCCACTTTAGTTTTTTCCCTGCTCAACTGCAAGCCCAGTGGCCCCTTGTACAGCAGACTTTGTTATACATGAGATCTCAGATCAAGTCATAAGCACACCCACTCATCTACTCTCTCCTGTTGTCTCATAAATTCATATCATATATTCTTATCATAAGAATAATGTACATGTTTGTGTTTTTATATATAGTACTGTTCAAAAGTATTGAGTCATTCTATACATTTGGTGGCAGTGTGGTATGTGGGGATGTGTGTTTATCTACTACTATTGTATCAGACACAGCAGTGTCCACTTAATTACAGACATAAACCTTCTTGCTCCACTTTGTAGATTTGAAGTCAGAGACAGTAGCTCATCTGTTGCTGCACAGTTTGCGTTAGTCATCCTCTAATCCTAATCCATTAGCGCTCATGCTATATTAATCAAAAAGACAATGATTTCAAACAGAATTTTGCTTATTCAAGTGTTCAATCCTAGAACCTGACAGAATAACTTTCTTAAATTTTTAGAATACAAATATTTTTGAGTTTTCCATACAGGCAAGCTTTGATAATCAGTACTGGGTATATGTTATTAAAAACAAAGTATTAAATGAAACATTGCTTACCTGATTAAGGCCTATGACGCAAATAAGTCCGCAAACAATCTGCAGAAAAAAGAAAAGCATATAAACAAAATATTAATTAAGGCATTATTGTCATTCATTGTCATTGCTGCACTGCTGTAGAGTCACATATTTCTGTCAGTTTGTTTGTTTAGTTGTTTATTTGGTTTTTTAATGTCACTTTCAGCACCAATGGCTACATATGACAGTCAAAATTACTACCATACATAAGGTTATTTCAAAACTTATCCTACAATCTCAGATCTGGTCAAGTCAGCGTAATTAATTAACCTAATGAAAGTCTTTGGTCTGTGGGAGGAAACGAGGAAACTGGAGCACACACACAGACACAGGGAGGACATGTAAAATCCACAATGGCAGACATTCCACACACTCAGGCCAAGCTCATGATTTAACTGGAGACACGTTGCTTCCTTCAAAACTCCCTATACTTGAACATCCTCTACAAATCTTTTGCCATTTTATTATCTTAACCAATTCAGTCTACTAGCTGTGATAGCTGTGATTGTTTTTTTGCCTATGCATATACAGTGGAAGAAATAATTATTTGATCCCTTACTGATTTTGTAAGTTTGCTACAAAATCATAAGAAAGATGCTGGGTGAGAAGGAGACAATTGGTGCCATTGTAAGAAAATGGAAGAAATACAAAATGACTGTCAATCAATCTCGATCTGGGGCTCCATGCAAAATCTTACCTTGTGGGATATCCTTGATCATGAGGAAAGCCAAAACTACACGGGGGAAACATGCTAATGATATTAAGGCAGCTGGAACCACAGTCAGGAAGAAAACCATTGTTAACACATTACGCCATAATTAATTAAAATACTGCAGTGCCTGCAAGGTCCCACTGCTCAAGAAAGCACATGTGCAGGCCCATCTGAATTTTGCCAGTGAACACCTGGATGATTCTGAGAATGATTGGGAGCAGGTGCTGTAGTCAGATGAGACAAAAATTGAGTTCTTTGGCATTAACTAAACTCACCGTGTTTGAAGGAAGAGAAATGATGACTATGACCCAAAGAAACTGTCCCCACTGTCAAGCATGGAGGTGGAAACATTATGTTTTGGGGTTGTTTCTCTGCTAAGGGCACGGGACTACTTCACCACATCAATGTAAGAATGGGTGGAGCCATGTACCATAAAATCCTGAATGACAATGACCTTCCCTCTACCAGGACATTAAAAATGGGTCGTGGCTGGGTCTTCCAGCACGACAATGATCCAAAACATACAGGCAAGGCAACAAAGGAGTGGATCAAAAATAAACACATTACGGTCATGGAGTGGCCTAGCCGGTTAAAAAAAAAAAAAAATTATTGAGAGAGCTGAAGTTCCGAGTTGCCAAGCGACAGCCTTAAAATCTTAATGATTTAGAAATTATATGCAAAGAGGAGTATTAAAATAAATCTACCCTTAAAGTTATAGACTGTTCATTACTTTGTAAGTGAACAACATTACAAAACCAGCAAGGGATCAAATAATTATTTCCTCCACTGTATCCGAATACACCCCTCAAATATTTTTTAATATTGTTTATATATCTTTTCATGAGACAACACTGAAGATATGACACTTTGATACAATATGCAGCTTATGCAATCTGCAGCTTGTATAACAATGTAAATTTGCTGTACCCTCCAAATAACTCAACACACAGTAATTAATGTATAAAATGCTGGCAACAAAAGTAAGTACACCCCAAATTGCATTGGCCAAATTGTGCCCAAAGTGTCAACATTTTGTTTGGCCACCATTATTTTCCAGTTTGAGCTTTGAGCTTACTTTTTTTCTTTAAGAAGGCAGTGGTGTGTTTGGGGTCATTATGTTGGACTACTGTTCTGCAACCCAGTTTCCAAAGGAAGGGGATCATACTCCGCTTCAGTATGTCACAGTTCATGTTGGCATTCATGGGTCCCTTAATGAACTATAGCTCCCTACAGGCAGCAGCACTCATACAGAGACAAACTATGTCATTCCATGCACTTAGTCTGTTTGTCTTCAGCAAGCTGTTTGCAGGCTGTCTTGTGCATCATCTTTAGCCGAGGTTTCATTCTGGCATGACAGCCATGCAGAACTATTTGATACAGCGTATGCTCTGCAGCAATGATGGCAGCACTCCTATGTCTATTTTCAATCTAAGGGAAGGACAAATCCATGCCACCCACTGAAAGGAAATAACACATTTACACACATAATAGATTAATATAAAGCTAAACACTGAAATGTTTATAGCTAAAAATAAATATGTTATTAATTGAAACAAACTGACATAAAACTGGAATTGCATAAAGCTGCTTACTGAAATATTTGGACTGGTAATTACTGATGGTAGTAAACTCAGAAGGCATCAAGTATAAGAACTGTCTTCCTGTTATACTTATTCAGAACTCAATCCTGTGACCCTCTGTCTGCTGGACTACTTTTCCAGACTCTGGTATTCCTATCATTTGATTTCTCTAGATGCTAGTACAGTTTACTAAAGCTTTTTTTTTTTTTTTTTTTTACAGATAATGACATCATGATTGTTGCTTTGCCTTACAGACTGGTATGCTGCCTGTCAGTTCACACAAACGCCATCTGCTGGAATACTGTTGTACTGCACTAGTCCCACACGCACAGCAGACTTTCTCATATACCAAGGCTAAACTGAATTAAGCATGCACTTGTGCTAACTCGCCATAGCATTTAGCAATAAGATAGGCTCTTGTTGCAGACCCAGAGGACCTACAAGTTAGGGTGACCAGACGTCCTCTTTTTCCCGGACATGTCTGACTTTTGAGACCTAAAAAATGGGGGAATTTCAAAATCGTCCGCGATTTTCGACTACCTCAAACATAATACATGTACAGTGCATTGTGATTAGAATTGCCACTCTGTGTTTACAAGTAAAAGCACATGTGTGTCCGCCGGTTCTGCGGACTATCTATTCTATCACTATTACACTCAAAAATGTCAGTGTATGTTTATGTTAGTGCACTATGTTGTTTTGTGCTGTTCAATAAATGCAATTTTTACACAGACACCATGTCATTTGTGTCATATCATACACCGATGACCCAACCCCCCCAAAAAATAAAAATAAATAAAAAGGTGTCCTCCTTTTCAGAAACCCAAATCTGGTCACCCTACCGCGGTGCCTAATTCAGTGAGGAGGGTATATGGGATTATGACTCACATTCAGTGGCCACTGTGTCATATAAAACTATCATGACCATGGCGCTCATGCACTTACGTAACGTGTACTGTGCTGATGTTTTGGATCATGTTAATGAGAAATCTAGAGAATTCTAGAACACATAAACGTTAATTTCGCATCGAGAAAACGACAGAGAGGAGCGTAAGGGGACTTTTAATTTGGAGTAAATCCAGGATACGATTTTCATAGCGTCACGGATCATATGAATATAAAACATACCGTTTAAAATATTTTACCGTCATCTAAGGTTGTCTAAAAAAAAAAATCCCGAGTTTCGTTTTGTTTCGCTGTCTGCAGGTCGGTCAGTATAGTGAGTAAGTATAAATGATTTGCATGTAAAATAACTTTGTTAATCAGGTTGTATTATCATTAGCTGTCTGGAGAAATGCAGCGGCTGCGGTTTGGTACACGTTTATTTCATCTTACCTACAAGTTTCATCATCCAAACCTGGTATAAGATCTAATGTTATAAAGAAGAATATTTACTTCAGTAAAGAGTAACGAGTGATCATGTGTGAATGCTTTAGACTCTCATATTTACCTTTGGCTGCATATTAACAGATAGAATGAAACACGAATCTTGCTTATATTATAAATTAATTGTATATATGTACAGTTATGAATAGGCTATTACTTATTATTAAAAATAACTACATATTTATGAGTACGTCCTAAGCTACTATCACAGTTAATTATAATAATCAAATAATAGGCAAATGTAGTGTATGATAATGATATAGCTAATGATATAGATAAAGCTATACTGCTCACAAAACATAGGGGACATTTCAATTCATTTTTAAATATCCCCTTATTTTGTGAGCAATCTACTTTAGGTATTGTGTTAAACATGGGAGTCGACTCAAATTCCTTGTATTTGACTCTTTGGAGTCGATTCTCAGAGTCGAATTTATGCCATATTTTACCACTGGATGTTTTTGACAGCGAACTTGAATTTACTGAATACTTCCCTCTTCATTTATGGCTTGTCTGAAATAATAACGACGCAGATAATGATGTTTGGAGAGGTAGCGCTACCTAAATTGACTTATTTGGCTCTGTGATATTCCATGTTTAAAACGTGATGAGGGTAAACACGGTCTGTCTGTTTTTTTTTGTGTGTGGGTTTTTTTAAAACAAATATTAGTGGTTAAGAAGGAAGCATGTGTCTCAATCGCCACACAATGATTCGATTTTTTGTCATACGAATGTTTTTTCACGTTGTCTGGAATTTAAGAATCGGATCATTTTGGAATCGACTCTTAGCCGTAACAAACGCAATGTGGCTGGCGTACCATGTTTGTGAAATGCAGCAATATCTATATGTTTGCATTCAGTACCGAATATGATTTTATGATGTATTACAAATGTGACGTTCCTGAATGTAGCTATGTAAAAATATTATTGTTCTAAACATGAATGTTTTGGAATTTAGTGGAGTCGACTCGAGGAATCGAATCCGTGCTATATTACAGGCTGCATATTATTTGACGCGAAAGCTTATTAATGTTGCAAACAAATGTCATAGCTAACGTCAGTTTTTTCACACGAACTGTTACTTTGGATAAACAAATGTACTGTTTATCTTAGACGTTCATGTTATGCCTTTTTAGACATATAACACTACGTAATTTGCTCATTTGGTAATTTAGTGTGGATAATTTTACTGGAATGTTCTGTTGTGTGGAAACGAATAATCGACTCTTATTGGAACTATCTGTTACATGATGACATACGTGGTGGTCAAAAGCAACAACCATTGCTATAGAAAGCTTTATCTATGATGATTATTATTTGCTAATGCCCACAAAGCCTTTTCTAAACACCAGTGCTTATAGTTGACTCCCTTTTAGGAAGTCAGCTGACAAGTCAGCAGGTTCATTCTTCCTTCCCTTCATTTATTTTCTTCCTCTCCTTCTTAGTCATTAATGAATCTTAGTTAATATTTGTATGGAAGGCAAGTCCAGCTCATTTCACTGTATCTGGTTATACATTCATATAAAGACATTTGGGTTTTAAAAAGGAGTCCTCTGCTTTTATCCCTGCAGAGTCAAAAGGCAAGCATGAACGATTTTGCTGTATTGAGCACCGGGCGAAAGATGCCCCTCGTGGGATTAGGGACTTGGAAGAGTGAAGCAGGAAAGGTAAGAATAGATTTCATCCATATTATGTAGCATGTTGTCTTTAGTGCCTGAGAACTGTTCATGCATTTATTTAGACTTTATTTGTGTCAAAACCATACATCAGTGCAATTGTAGGTCTGTCATTTGGCAAGTTTCTCTATCATTGTTAACACAGTCATACATATTTGTTTACAAAATTAAACATAAATTCGTATATAAAATGTCTGTTCATAAAATGGTAGTGTAAATGTGTAGTGCCTGTGCTGGGCCTTGACTTTCTGGTCAATAGTCCAGTTCCTTAACTACTTCACCCCCACTTTCTTTACAGAAGATAAATGAGTGACTGAATTAGTGATTTAATGTAGTGCTTTGTAATGTAATGAGTTATTTCATCTGAGCACCAGAAACCTTTAAGTTTTAAAAATGTTCCACTTCAGCTTTAGCTGCAACAATTCAAAGTAATGTGTACTTGTCTTGTACATTTTTTAACAAAAATAATATTTAATCCCCTGCAATAAAAATAAAAGACTAATAAATTATGATTTATTAGTTGCTCTTTAGAACTTAAAAAAGGGTCGTTTTACTGGGTTATTCAGATATGGTGGAACGACAATTGAACATTTTGTTTACAATTTTAAACCATTGTTTCTAGATTTGTTTATTTTTTTTTTTGTTCAAAACTTTAAAATAATGAACTCAGTATTAAAAATCAAATTGAATGAGCAGTATATGTGTGTATATATATA
>JAVSBV010039830.1:0-11304 GCA_033117975.1 Parotocinclus spilosoma
ATGGGGAGGGGTGGAGAAAGCAATGGCAAACTACTCCACTATCCTGCCGAAATACTTCATGGATCACATTGATGAAGAACAGAAATTTGTGGAGATCGATGATCCCTCAACTGACGAGAGTCTGCCATTACCTTTTGTAAGACCTAATGCTTCTCATTTGCCAGTAACATTTCACGTGCATGTAGCTTTGGGAGTCTAAATATTAAAGCTTCTGTAAGCATAGATCTGTAAGTTGTTAGTTAATCAGACCATCAGTTTTCAATTATGTACACAAATACACAAACACTGTGACCAGTGATCAGTATCGTATAACGATTCTGTTCCGGTCACATTTAATCTACGCTTGTAACACCAACAGTTAGACACAAATGTACAGCACATTATTGATTCAGTATTTAATTAATGTGTTTGAGGAGCTTTAAAGTTAAACAGTTTATCCTCAGCTGCTTGGTCCCCACGTTTAGCACGCAACTCAGTGGTATGTTTATTTTTGGCTTCTTGTGCATTTTTAATCTGTTTTGTGTGTGTATGACTTATTAGTTGATAAAACTTTGTAATTCTGTTGTATAATTTATGCCTGGGTTTTGGCGCAAGTGTGTTTTTACAAGGCTTACGGCTTGGTTACCGTTCCAGTTGACAACCGACTGATCATAGGTTCGTGTGCATTGGCATGGTCATGGAAACTCAGGTCATAAAGCCCCTGCTGCACAGTTCATAAACTTAATTGTGAGTGATGAATATAGGCGATGTGTAGTTGCTGTGCTTCACTGACTGAGTTTTTTTTTTTTTTTTTTTTTATCCTAAATGCTTCTGTTTCGCAATACAATTAATTGGGGCAGTTTTGGTGGGGCAGAAATTTCAGTCTGACATACTGAGTTTTATATAGTATGTACTGCTAAATGTTTGTCTGTTCTGATTGCATGACTGTGTGCTGAACACATGTAATAGCAATGGGTGTGACTAAAACTAATACACACATTAGCTTTGGCCATGTAGGGTATGTGAAGACCTCAGGAGTCTGTTAGAAGCCCATCTCCAGTGCCTGGTAGCATATGGGGAAAAAGGGTTATATAAAAAGGAGTTTATGCAATAGAGAAAGTTGTTAATGTTATTAGAGGTGTAACGGTGCTTTCTCTGCATAATAAATCCTTCATTTTTTTAAAAATCTAATGCAAATTTTTTTATAACACATGTATCTACTCACAGACGCATATTGCTTTATAGGTGGGAACCGAGGTGTTTTTTTTTTGGGTTTTTTTGCAGAAGTTTCTTTGAGTTTAGATTATTATATAAAATTTTATTAAATAATGATACAATATAAGTTTTTATACTAGGAAACTGCACATTTCAAATATGTATTCTTCAGAAATCAATAATAATGTTTTCCCTCTATTATTTAATATATGGAGAAGCTACAGTAAGATAAGATAATGCCTTTGTTGTCATTACATTTAATACAAATAAATTAGGATTTCTGCTGTGCAGATCTACACAGACAGATTAAATTAGTCAAACAAAGACATTTGATTAGTATTGCAGTGACTGAATAAAAATATAATACTGGATATAAGAAGGTAGTGCACTGATGAAATATGGCATTGTGTACAATTTTAAACCAAACATTTCTAGTCTTTTATTTTAATTGCAAGGGCTAAAGTTTCATTGTTAAATGCCCATTGTTTACACTACAGAAATAAAAAAAAAATATATATATATATATATTTTTTTTTTTTTTTTTTTTTTTCATTCTTCAAATGTAAAGCCACTAATCGTGAGAATATTGAGCACACTTTTGTCTGGTTAATTCATTTTTATTTGTTACTATGCATCCATTCCTGCATTTCAGGCTAGGAACACATTTTATGGTTGTGTTTCAAGTTATTTTGTATTCAGTCATCTGACCACAGTACATATTTGTTTATGATGCCACTCTTTGACACGTTTGCATAAAGCTTCTTTCATACTGAGTACCGTTTTTGAATGTAACGTTGTATTGTAGACAGGTTTTCCAAAGTAATTCCTTGCCCATGTGCAAGCATTAATAAAATCAGCTACTGATGAATGAGAGTAATTGATGTAGTGGCATCTGACGCGTCAAGAAGGTATTGGCTGTGTCAGTCGAGCAGAGTAAATAAAAAAAATGGTCACAGAAATTAGGGGAAATGTCAAATTTAATTTGAAGTGATTTGAGTAAAAACTAAGCAAATATAAAGAATATATTATATATATATATGCAGAATAGCAAATAAAAAGTTTGATTGGGCAAATGAGATACAACCTTAGTGATTGAGTATCAATATATTTATAGGGTGAACAGAAGCATGTCAAACTGGTCGAGAGTGCCACACATTGTGTTTTGACAATCTTGGGTGACCATACACAATGACTGATGTGGCATGGACAGGATCAGATTGTCCAGCAGTTCCTGTGGGATGCTCTTTGTATTTAAATTGAAATATCCCCATATTTTTGTGAGCAGTGTAGTTGTTCTTTATCGCCTGTGCATATCCTCTGGATTTCCATGACACTGTGCGTGACGTTGTTGGGGTCCATCGTAAATACACCACTGGGGATTTGAGACCTATCCCAAAAAGAGAACAGGTTGATCTAGACCTCGTCCCGAATATGACTATGGCCCCCTGCGATGTGAGAATTGGCAATCACAAAAATGTTCTTGCAATCAGTAACAATTGAATTTTCACTCACAAACCTATATGCCTTTGCTATCCTGAAGGAGACATAATAAATTGCAGGGACTGTCAAAGTTGCCATGAAACTATCTGGAGCTTGAACTAAACCTGACAGTGCACCTATCGGGGTGAAAAGTAAAACCTAGCCTTTGTTCTAGAGTGCAAGATGTCCTTTGCCCCACATAAGTTTCCCAATGCTTTAGCTATAATGACTGTGGTGGCCAAGCGATTAAGGTTCTGTACTATGGTCAAGAAGGTCCAGGATTCAAATCCCCCTCTCTGCCAAAAGCTGCTCTTGTTGGATCCTTGAGCAAGACATTGAAATTTGCTGTATTGCTTGTTTCAGTATTGTAGGACTGTATCAATTGTTAGTCGCTTTGGATAAGGGCTCTGATAAGTGACTTAAATGTAAATTCTAAGTGTTGACAAGAGCAAATACAGGGAGCAAACGGTTCCCTCTTTGTATAGATATATAAAACACTGATTTGTATCCAACTGGACTATGGGGGGATAGCGTCAACTAAATACTGGACAAAGTATGTCACCAACGACTCTCTTACCTTAGGTGCATTCAGAACATCGATATTCCAAAGCCTGTAAACAGAGGCCAGCAAACCCCCTTAGGACATCAGGTGATCAAGGCTGGCTCTACAGTAACTAACTAATCTAGAAGCAAACAAACAAACTCTGTCTATATGGCACAATTTGTCCCATGTTAAAATTAACATGTACATCATAAAATCTACAAAGCAAAACCCAAGGACATGCACTTATTCAGCCTCAAATCAAGCTACACTGGGAAGACCTGGACATAATGCGCTTCAAAGCTATATTTTAAAGGGATGTTGGGAATAATATATAGTTATAAAAAATTGGCAACAACTGATCTGATTCGGTATGAACAGCAGTTCAAGAACAGTTCTTGGAAATCATAGACAATCTCTGGAATTGTGGTATTTTCATAAATTGCATGGACTCAAGCCTGTTTGCAAGCTTTTAAACTAATTTTAAACCCTGGTACATTTGTATATTTACTGCATTTAGCAGATGCCTTTATCAAAAGCGACTTAAAGCACAGTCTTACAATTCAAGCAATGATGGGTTAAGGGTCTTGCTTAAGGACCGAACTGTGGCAGAGGTGGGATTTTAACCCTGGAGAGTCCAGAGTCCAGTACCTTAACCGCTAGGCTATCACAGATCTGATTATGCTCTATATACTAGCAAAGACTACAAAACTAAGGCTACAACATGACAAGTTTTCCGGTTCTTTGGGAGAAGAGAGCCCTGTCTACATATCCCAACCACATATTTTTTTGTAATCCCCTATATTGAACACAATAATATGGTTTTAATCAGCAGAACATGCGAAAAGAAGGATTGAGAAAGTAATAGGATTAGGCATGGTAAAACCCAAATCACTGCTAAAAAATGTGGACTTTGAAAAACGCACACTGCCAAAAAAAAAGATCTTTAGTGCATCTGTCAATATACTTTGAACTGAGGTCTTCACACCAATAGTAAAATTAAACCATAAATTTAGGTGGTTTATGATTTGAAAGTTTAAGTTAAAAACTTGACATATGTTAATTAAGGCAATCAAAAAGTGTGCAAGACATCAGGTTCAAAAATGTAATTAATAATATGTAATTGTTTACCCCTCTCCCAATTTTCTTTTTAAACAGATGTGATGCTGACCCTTCTGCTCTGGCTAACTACGTGGTAGCATTGGTGAAGAAGGACAAACCTGAAAAAGAACTGCGGGCATTGTGTACTGACCAGTTGGACGTCTTCCTACAGAAAGGTAGAAAAATGATTCCTTACTGTTGTCACTTTTTAATGATTTTGTATTTCTAGCTGTTGTATACGAGAACATTGTAGAACATTTGTGAATACAAGTACGTGTCATTTAACTTCTGCATTATATTCTGTCTGGCTGGACTTTGACTGAAATTGACGTTGCCTGAACATTACCATAGTGGCACGTGGTTGTTTATATACTGTGCACATAATGTTTTTTTTAAAGGAAAATATTAATACATGCACAATATTAAATGCTTGTATTGGAATGTTGCCGTATTTTCTGCGTTTCTTGTGATCAGGTATTTATTTTTGTATTAAAATGGTACACATAGCTGCATCATACGAAGAGATAGGTGGCTTGATAGAATGCTTTAGTTATCCTTTTGGGATCGCCTCAATGCAAGACGAGACTTGGTTGGGCTTTAGATGAAAACATTTTTGGTCTGGCATCTTGTGGCACACATGTCCACAGATGTTGCAGCTTTGCCTATAGATCCTGATTCATCATATCAGCAGTTGGGGCAGTGTCACAGTATTGAAATACTTACCATGAGGCCTCTATACTCTAACCCGACTGTTTTCAAATCTCAAACAGAACCTCTATTTGTCACTAAAGACCTTGTGGTTCCAGTCCAGGTTTCTCGTTCATGACACAACTGCAAACGAAGGTGATTGTGGGTGGTTGACAATAGCAAGACATACAGTGGGCACTGTGACAACAAATTACCTTCTATTACGTGCCTTGAAATGGTCCAGGCAAAGCCAGGTGTATGTAGCGAAGGTGCACCCAAACTGTGGGAGCTACTTGTGTTTGTCAGCTCCAGCACCTCCTTACAGCTGAGTCTTGACTTGGATGGTGGTCAAGTCATCAAAGCAACCATCCTGCTTCTCTCAGTCCAGTAATGCGCTCCCAGTGATACTCTCTGTCAACTAGGCAAAATGCTCGAGTGTGTCGTAGAGGCAGTAGCAGTCCAGATACTGGACTTTGAACCAGAAGGTCCAGGTTTCAAATCCCGGCTCTGCCAAGCTGCCACAGTTGGGTCTCTGAGCAAGACCCTTAACCCACAATTGCTTGGATTGTAAGACTGTATCAATTTTAAGTCGCTCTGTATAAGGGCGCCAAATGTAATGTAAATGAGAGCCTTTTTTGCCCTCTTGTGGAAACCAGACCCAGTGTCTAATCAGACCACACCTGTGATCAGTTACATATCTGCATAACTGCATAGTTTTGCAGCAATTAAACACTTATGTCTGGGTGACTTAATATTTTTTTTTTCGTTAAGAATATTTTCTTTTCTATTGTAATTGTTAATAACTTCACTCTTAAAGTGAACAGATGATAATCAGATCGATGTTAAATGGAGCATACCTGCATACTACACTGCTCACAAAAATGTATTAAAAAAAATATTGTGAGCTGTATAGTTGGATTAGTTAGCAGTTTTGAAATGAGTTTCCAGCTTGCACAAAAGGGAAGTGCCACTTATACAGTTAATTTGTCTTATAGCTTAAAGCCATATATATATATTTTTTTTTTTTGGTGTGTTGCTAAAGCATTTTTGTCTACCTGACAGAAACGACAACATTTGTGGAGAAACTCTTTGAATGTCTAACTACCAAAAACTACTTGGGAAACCCACCTGCTAAAGAAATTCATAGGGAGGAGGCAAAGCCTTCAGCTCCAAAACATGATGAAAAAGAGGAGGTGAAGGTACTGTGATTCTTTTCAGCTTCACGCTAAAGCATCTATTTACTCGGCACATCTGGAGTAGTTTTACATCATTCCAGATTTAACATTTCATCTAATGTTGTTTATTTATTTAGGTTAGTCACGTTGATGATGAGAAGGAGAGCAGAAGAAGGAGAAGTCCTCTGAGGAACCGCTCTGACTTCAATGAATCAAGGTAATTGTCTGTCTGTCTGTTGTTTCTGTCTGTGTTTTAGTGTCAGTTAGTCCTCGGGATGTAATTATGCATCGTGACTAGATGCACCGCAATGCAAAACTGCCACAAATGTACATTTTGGAAACAAGATGAGATAAGATGATGTTCTGATGATGTGCATTTTTTTTACACCAGATAGCCCAGTCATACATTTTACTCCCATAGACGATTATGGAACTTGGTACGGTAAAGATGGATTTGAGATTGAGGATGTTTAAAGGCTTATTGAGCATGTTTGTTTACTTTGGTTTTTCAGTTTTTAAATTTGTGAAACTTTTAAAATAGTCCTTTTTTTTTTTTAACACTACTCCTAATTTATTTGAATTGAAGCAAACCAAAGATGATGATAATTATGTTTTTACCCAAGAAATAAATGTATTATTTTTAGAGTTTGCTTCATTTTTTTAAAAAAGGAATGTTTTCACATTGCTATTTCAGATATGGTGAAGCTGCAGCAGAGAATTTTATTTGTAGTTTTAAACTGCTCTTTATATCCTCCTGATGTTGTTGCCTTTGTAAAAGTTTTTAGTACACCTTTGAGCAATGCTCTTAGCCCACAATGCTTTGTATTGTATCCTGTAAGATTTTTTTTAGTGATTCTTTTATACTAAAATAATGCTGATTTATATCATGTATAATCATTGTATAGGAGTGCACCAAATAATATCAGTTTGAATAGCATTAGTTTACATATACACATATAATACAATCAAAAAAAATATTTATCCATGTAAACATGGTTATTAATCTACTTAATTCATATATAACCATGGCAGATCAGTTTTGTTAAGCAGTTATAATGACACACATAACAGCACAGCCTCTTATGTAGAGAGTTCTAATAAACACTATGCAACACTTGGCTGGCTCTACATTCCTTATTAGCACCAAGATTATGAGGATGAGTAGGTGTAGGTTCCAAGGAAGTGATATGTGAATCAGTGCATGGTTCAATCCCAGGGTATAGCGATCTGGGTTCTTTCTGTGTGGAGTCTGCATATCCTTGCTGTGTCTGTGTGGGTTTACTCCGATAGTTCAAAAACATGCGTGTTAATGGATAGTGTCTCTAAAAGTGGCTCTACGACGGATTGGCGCCCCATCTAGTGTTGTTCTTGCCCTTGCTCCCCAGAGTTGGCCCGCAACCCCGTATGGATTAAGCAGAAAATAATGTTGGATGTTAATTTAAAAAAAGAAAAATATGTATGTTGGGGTCATAGTTAATATTAAATAATTTAACATATTGTTAACATGTTGTTGTTTGTATATTTTGTGTCAACTTAATTGTTCTTGCAAAAAAGTGACTTTTGGTAACACAAGTGTAATTACAAATGCAAAATATGACAAAAAATCCTTTAATGTTTTTTTGTTACGTTTTATCCCTTTTAACGGTTTTCTTGCTAGTGTCTCTGCAACCATTCCTTTATAAAAGTTTATTTCTGCTCGATATGGTGGTAAAAGTGAATGTAGCACGTTAACTGCACTTTGCTTTTTTTAAACATGGGATACGTTTTATAGGAGTAGGGATGAGCGACGACGAGATGATCGCAGAAGGCGTGAGCCCGAACGCCATGGGAAGAGCAGCGAGCCATACCGAGAGAGAGAACGAGAACGTGAGAGAAACGACCGAAGAAGGGCAAGCCCACGGGGGCGTAGTCGAAGCAGGAGTCGCAGTCGCAGCAGCAGCAGAGGAAAGAGCAGAGAGAGGGAGCCGAGGCGAGGTGAGCATTACTTTGTGGTGTTTCTTGTTTACTAGCTTAGTTTATATGCAGAAACAGAAATTTGTTAAAGACAGACAAAGGTAGATTTAACACTGAGATTATACACATTATACGTATTAGTTCAGTCAACGTATTACCTAATGTTATAGACCAATTTAAAGCTTATAAAAATATCTCAGCCTGTTTTGTTTTTACAAATGTGAGGACTTGAGCGTAGCGTTGCATGTTCAGTTTTTAAAAAAGTTTTACAACAATTGTAAGAGCAAATTGGAGCCCTCACTTAATTGAAGCTGAATTGTTGAGTGTAATGAGTTAGGGAGCGGATTTTGAGTTTGACTACGCATTTTCGAAACGCTTTTGATACCCCTTTCAGATCACAGGTCCAAATTTGAGCAGGAGAGAAAGGAGCCTGAGCCATACGCTCCATTATCATCAGGACCCATGGGGAAGTCTCAGCAGCAGCAGCAACTCCCTCTCCTACCTGTGCCCCACCCTCATTCTCCGTTTCCCCCCTCGGGTAGTCCCAGCATCCCTAGTGCTGTAACGGCTCACCTGCCCGACAGCACCACCGAGAGCTGGACCACTTACTACTCCAACCACGCCGAGGCCAAGAACAACGCACTCAAACACCGCTGCAGGGACTACGACGGTAAGAGAATTTAAACAGTTTACGCAAATGGGGCTCTTAAAGGTTAGCCTCTAATAAATAGAGATTATATGAAGAATGTGTTTAAGTTTTAGGACCTACAGCTCTATTAGATACATTATTTGCAATATAGACTGTGGTTTCCTTCTTATTTTTGAGGTTTAAAAGGCCCTCGAATATTTATTTTAATTTGCTTTCGTTGAAGCATGCAAGCCTCACATGACATTCTGATCCGTGTTAAAGATCTTATAACCTAGCTAGAGTTAAATGTTAAGGAATACGATTTCCTATAGATATTCACGCAGCCTAAATTTCATATAAAGTGATGCACATTGAGTGTTGATAGACTGTGTAATCAGAGGGCCATGAACAGTCTGTGTACTCTAATAATTAACCTGCCTCACACCTGTATGACCATTGTTAATGAGTTTTGTGCCTGGGTCCATGTGATGAATTGTCTCAGGGGCCATGCTTCAGTCAGTGCTGCTTTCAGAGGGACTTTTCTAAAGAGGAACTATATTTACCCTTCAGGCTCTCTTGAGCTGGGGTATGGAATGGGGGAATTGGTTGCCTAACTAGAGTGTCTAATGAGCTTCTAAACACCTGATTAAGCCAACAGTTGCATGCCATTGATGTGTGAAAGTCTGTTTTCTAAGACTGAACTTTTAATATATGTCATTCTTTTCAGTGGCTTCCTGTGACACATTACAATACATTACCTGAATTTTTCCCCTTTTGCCAGAGAAAGGATTCTGTGTGCGTGGTGACCTCTGTCCTTTCGACCATGGCAACGATCCTCTGATTGTGGACGACGTGGCCCTGCCAGCCATGATTCCCTTCCCTCCTCCAGGCATGCCTCCTCACCGCATGCCCTTACCCCCACCGCCGCCTCCGCCTATGACAGAGCCTCCCCCAGTCATGCCCATTCCGGTCCCTCCCCACGGTCAGCCACCACCACCAGGAATCTACCCGATGGCAGGTGAGTAAATGGGTTGCACTGGGTGGGCATGCTGCTTGTTCTGTTTAGGGGAAGGCGCTCTGATCAAAGTAATGCAGGATTTTAGGATATGACTATATCAGATTCTTGACCAAGTGAAATGTTACTGCATCTGTGATGCCTTTCCAGCACTGGTATGTGCTCATGAAACTGTTGTGCTGTCTGGCCCTCTGCATACATTTTGGGGTTCTTTCCTGTAAGGTGGTTAAACAGACATGTTAATCTTGTCTTTGCCTGTTTTGAAGCACATTGCTCTCGGTTGTGTAAAATCCAAACCAGTTTGATATAACTAAGAAAACATTGCTCACTTTTATTTAGTAACCTGCTTGTCCATTTGTTATTAGACAGATCCTACAGACACTCCTTCTGGGGTTATTATAGTTTTAACCTGTGATAGTCATGAGAATCGTGAGCTGAAATAACAAGTAAAATAGTGTCTGGTTGTTGGGTTGCTGTCATGAGCATTTTAGCTCACGTAATAAAATGTTAGAATTAAGAAAATTTAGAAAATTAAGTTAGACCGTAAACTATGAGGTCTTCTCATTCTAAGCTTTGTTCTGTTTTGTGTTTGTCTTCACTGTCTGTGGTAGTAAAATAACCTGAGCATTGCCGGACAAGTACCGTTTTTTTTTTATCATGCACATCACCTGGAACTTAGTTACAATGACACATGCTTTAAAATATGGGTTGTAGATTTTTCAGGTACAGTATTTTTTTTTTGCAGGATGTACAGTACATAAGTACGTTTAGCTCATTCAAATATCAAGGCAAATGATCTACATTATTTCAGAGCCTTAAATTATATCCTAACAGGTACAGTCACAGTGTAATTGCACAATTAATGTGTTAAGAACTGCTTGTTTGGGGATAAATACAGTATCTTTCAATCTATGCAAATTTCCAGTCTAGTACTACACAGTGCTTTGCTCTCTGATTATATTCTTGAAATAAAGAAATTAGTCTTGGAATAACTCTGAGACCTTGTGATTCTCCCGAAACTGGACACCTTGGTGGAGATGGCTTTTTAAACGTAATTTTAAATAGAATTTAATTTAATTCTTGAACATAACATCTAGGCTGCTTAAGAAGAGTCTTGGGAGTCTTGGTCCTCCCAAGGTTTTTTCCTCATCAGGAGTTGTTTTTTGTTTGTTTGTTGTTTTTGACTGCTCACACCCTAGGCTTGCTCAGCTGGGGCCGTGGGCCTAGGTGCTTGCTCAACTTGGGATTGGCCTTTTGTAGATAATGTAATATTTTAAAGCTGCTCTGAGACAATGCACCATTGTAAAAAGCGCTATATAAATCAAATCAAATTGAATTGAATTGTAAAACCCCACTAAGACGGTGCTCTTGTAAAAAGAGCACAGTAAATAAATGGGACATAAAATCCCTGAGCATTTATGGGGGCACTTTATGACAGAGGAAACCGTGTTCAGTAGTAGTTCAAGTGTTTTAGTATTGTGAAATGCTGGGATAGGTAGTCAAGAACTATTCAATCGTAAATGTATTATAT
>JAVSBV010039839.1:0-11303 GCA_033117975.1 Parotocinclus spilosoma
CGTTCTTTGGTCCGATTAAGCGGAATTTTGGTCCAAATATGCGAATAACATTACACGTATATAATAGGATTTGTTTCGGTCTGAATAAGCGGCTGGTCCCATTAACCGATGGTCCTATTAATTGGAATCGACTGTGTTTAATTATTCATTATTTCTTAATTTCAAATGACAAATATTAGATCTTCACAAACTTTCACCGGATAGTGTATGTTCTTCTATTTGTACCCTAGACAGTTCCCAACTAAAATGTTAAACCGCCCCTGCTGTCCTGTGAAAAAAATTGACCAGCAATGGTGATTTTATTATAAGCAAATAGTGTTAAACATAAACCTTTGCACATTTACACTTCAAGGTTTCTTTTAAGTTTTAGCGAATTAGAGATTTTTTTTAAAGCCAGGCATGTGCAAAAAGGCCCATATTTAAGGGTTTAATTAACTTTGTGTTTAATTATTTTCCTTTAAAAATCAACAGGGGTGTTTAAAACTTTGCATAAGTTATTTCACAAAACAAAAAGAATCATGTGGCTGCATGTTTCAAAATGACATACTGCATACTGAAACAATTAAATTGTAGTTGATCAACTTCTTCACCCAATCATCCGCAGGTCCAACACCTTTTCTCATAGATAGGATAACAGTTCCCTTCAGCTGGTGAACCTTCTGTAACATAGGCTGCAGGGAAAAAAACGGAATATGTTAAATACCACATATAAAGCACAATCAACAAAAGCTAAAAAGGAACAATCTGTTAATCAAGTAGATCAGTACCTCAGAAAACAATATTTACTGCTAGGCTCAGATGGTGTGGTCCTCCAACAATAATCTCCTCCTTTAGTTTCCATTAAAAAGCTAAGTATACTTTCATGACAGTTTAATTATGTCTCCTATAAAGTATTTTTTACCAAGTGCCTTCCCTTTGGGTCATTGAATTTAATGTAAAAGCCATGCAAATATCTGCAAACTCATTAAAGTATTGATCAGAAGTCATTGCTTCAGAGATCAGACTACACTCTGTCTGCACCTGATTATGCAAAATGATTGATTATTGATTAATGAATTTCTCTCTGTATTGGTGAAAAGCTCTCTCACTGTTGGAGTAAAAGCCGATCAATGCAGAAATAAACTATGATGTGGCTAATAGGGAATTAGACTCCATCCTACCTAAAGAAATTAATTAGTAAACTTGCACCTTTTCAAGCCTTAAGAATAGCATTTTATAACTCCACTCGCAAGGACAATTATTAGTCCGTTTTACTACATTAACACCATCATTGTGCCAGCATAAGGACTTTCATAAAATGTTAATAAAACCTTCTGGAGCTCTGTTGGCACTGTGGTCTGAAATGCTGGCCAGCCAGTGCAGGGGCTCAGTATAGAGTCCTGTCAGTGCTTTTAGGACAGGTCGGGTGCAAAATATAGGCACGACTGACTTTGTATCAGTGAGGTTCTGCCTGTCTGGGGATCATTCCCCGGCTCGACAACAGCAATCATTACCTAATCTGAGGAAAAGGACTGACATCCTGCCCAAGGGATGCTAACACTTGCACCCTGTGCTCTCTGGGGATAGGTGCTGGAACCCATTCAGTCCTTACTATGAAAGTGCAACTATAAATAAAATAAAGAAATAAAAGTTTTGCTCATCCATGTGTTGCTTAAGTTTATGCTAAATACTGAAAAGTAAAGGTATAAGACCTGGTAGCCATGGTAAAAAAATATATTCTGTTGGCTATCGTTTCTTAAAATGTTGAAAGTACACTGCTCACAAAAATTAGGGGTTATATAATTAATTACTTTTCATGTGCTTTTCTGATTATCTTGTTTGATTAGATAAAATCTAATGCTTGTTTTTTAATCGCTTCATGTTTATTTTGAAATATCCCCCTAATTTTTGTGAACAGTATAGTAGGGTTTGTGGTTCATCACTGCAGAGGGCTGTTCTGTAACTGCCATGAAATTTTCTTGATATTTTTACTGATAATGTAGCCAAAGTAAATAATCATTAATGAAACATATGTGTTTCTAGATTTATATGTAACTGTTTTCCATGTGTTCCTTTATGGATTGTAAGTACATGTGAATATTATCCAAATATGCAATTATATTTACATTTAGTAATTTAGTAAACAGTCACCCAGAGCAATAGATGATACAATATTCCATCATACTATCTAAACACTTGTGGATTAAGGAAATTGTTCAAGGACCCAAAAGTGTGAGCTAGTTTGTGTGCCGTTTTGGAACTTGAACATGAGTTGGGATTCTTTAGTCATGTTGATTTCACTTACATTTTGAATTGAATTGAATTGAAGGTCACATGTCACTTGTGCTGCTTCTGTGTGTTGAAGCCTTGATGTGAGAATAGAGAGTAGAAACTCTTTGTGTTTATTTGAAACTTGTTTGAAATGCTGTCTTGGCAATCACTTTAAATCTCACTTTGTTTCGGCTTCAGATGACATTCGCTTGTGTACCATTTTGTTTGATACTTGTGATTCTAGTGCCAACCCATGTCCATTATGACCCTGATTATTGCTTTCACTGTATTTAGCTTTTCACATTTTACAGGTTGTGTGGTGACTGACATTGTTGGTTGTTTCCGCCCCTTCCCTTTACTCATTTTCCTGTTTTGGCATTCCAGCAATAGACTGGGACATAGCATTTATAAATGTATGGGGTTTTTTGTGTATTGCTTTAACAATAGAACTATGGGCGATAATAATATAGCTTTTTGCTTAAGTGTGGAGTTGAAGGCAACTGGACTAGGTTCTTGAAGATGTTTCACCACTCATCTGAAAGGCTTCTTGTGTTCTAGAATCTGATGGGGTGTCCCAGGTATAACCAAGCACTCAGGACATCAAGGAAAATGTATTACAATTTCTGGACTGTGCTGTGCTCATTGAGAATTCAATACCTGCTCTTTGACTCCCACCACCCTCTGGAACACAAGGGTGGGATTCTCAGGATTTTACTCCACCGGGCAGAGGGCATTCTCTCCAAGACAGAGTAAAAGAAAAGCAACACACACATTAAGAGGACACATAAAATGTGGCTATCATAAAGAGTCTTCTTCAAGCATAACATTCTGGTACACTTCAGCAACTTCAGCAAAACCCAACCCTCATTCAAATAAACTGGTTCATTCCATCAACAAAATACCCAAGCACAAACTGAGCAACGTTGTGTATTCTGTACAATGCATTGAGGAGTGCTCAGATCTATACATAGGAGGAACCAAACAACCACTCCACAGGAGCCCTCTCATAAGGACAGGAATTAGCAATACATCTGCATCTAACGGACAAGGGACACTACTTTGAAAATGTTAATATTTGAACGGAGAACACTCGGATTAAAAGTAAAGTAAAGTAAAGAGGTTATTTATGTGCAACTAGAACAACAATCATTGAACAGAGGGTGTAGTTTATGACACCCATATGACTCTAATTGCTCACATGATGGCAGAGTTGGGTAAAGACTCATGGGTCACACCTGGTCCCCTGTGATCCTAGCAACCTATGTATTGGCAGGGTGGGTTAAGGACTCTCTGAATTCCAATATGACACCCTTATCAGAGGTTAAATTCCTGGGACTCTCCATCAGTTTCTAGAACTGAAGAAGCCTTTCAGATTAAAGTTGAAATGTATTCAAGGACTGAGGATAAATCCAGTTGCCTTCAACTCAACAACTCTACCATAGCATTTTGCTCCAAACAGCTAACTCCATTTGTTCCCATACAATGTCTATGAAATGTCTATAAAATGTCTTTAAAATATGCTGCTCACAACACTTAAAAATTCTATATCCCATAGTAAAATATCCTTTTTAAGCAGTGTATTATATTATTTTATATAGTCAATCACATATTGAGCAACCCTAGGGCAACAGTGGTGAGGAAAAAACTATCTTAACCATATAGGGAAGAAACCTCTGGAGGACCAAAACTTAAAAAGGGACCTGTCCGTCTTGGGTGGCTCAGATGTTGAATGTAAGAATAAAACTAATTTACCTAGTTAAACATGTGTTAATTAACATGTGTTAATTAACAGTTAACAGTTAATTTGTTGATTTATAGTGATTAAGGATGATTAAGGCAAATTGATATTAATGGCACACTAAATATACTGAGAAAGTAAAAGCTGTCAAGTCACTTTTAGATTATAACTATATTTTATTTTTCAACCAATGTCTGCTTCAGGAGTAAGAAATATTTTTATTTCCCATGCTCCCTTATTGTTAGTTAGTAATCTGGTTACTTTCTGGAAGTTGCTTCTGAGGTATGCCTCCCAAATCTGCTTGAAATATACATAAATGAGGTTTAAGGTGCGTTGATAATGAAATGCCACTTCTTTTCAGGGTGGGATTTTTACACAGGCATAAATGACTTTGTCTTGATCAGTTCCATCCAGGATATACAGTATATACACCTGCAGCCTGTGTTCTCCATGATATTCCAGAAGACAAACAAAACCAGGATATGAAAACAACTCTTTTTGAGGTAACAGTCAATACTTGGGTGATAATTTGGAAAGTTTTGTTTTTGGGGTTTCCCCTCCTGAGACTTACAATAATAAAAATTGTATTCATTATTTTTCAAAATCATTTTGATTTAATTTTTAATCACACTATACTGTAAATATTTATTTTATAAATGCCTGCTCACAGTTTGTATGGTGTGATCAGAACTAAAAAACTTGAATGTATAGAGCATATGTAGAGCATCTTAATTTTAATTATCAGTAAAGGTACATATCTAAAAGTTAAGTTATAAAAGTAGTAGTAACCTTATTGGTCCTGGAGATCAGGATTTTAGAAAGTAGTTGTGCCTGAAGGGCAACTATCATTGAGAACAACTGTGATGTAACGGTTTGGATAAATCAGGTAACTGGGTCTAGAGTAATGAGATCAACACAAGGCTTTCTGAATTATTTGAAGTGGCTTTTTAAGTCCATGTTGTGACCTACTGAGGTCTGTGTACATTGTTGTGAGCTGCAGCTAATTCATTTATTTGGGTTTATTGATTTTAGTAATTATTTTTATGCTCAGTATCCTAAAACTTCACAAAAATATTATTTATAGAAATTAAAATATTTTTTTTTGTTTAAGTTAAGCATATACTAATTTAAGACTTAGATATATTTATAAACATGGACTATTTTTGGGGTGGGGTGGAGGGATGGACATGGGATGGTCACTTTTCTTGCTCCCCACTCCATATAATGTACAACTGTGACCCTGTTTCCAAGTTATTGCTCTCCAGCAAGCTATTATTTAAAAAATATTTAGTAGCAAAGAATTTGTGAGTTTTTATTAATTGCACAGAAATTAAATACAGAGACTGTTCAATCTGATCCTGTCCATGCCCCATCACTGTCAGTGTATTTTGGAAGCCTTGGGTGACCATACACCCTATTGAACAGTCAATTTGTGGCACTTTCATCCACATTGACATGCTTCTGTTCACCCCCATGGGTATATCACTTGCTACTCAATCACAAGTCATTTTTTTTCTTTTGCTTTTCTGATTATCTTGTTTGATCAAATACTGAAATGAAATGAAATCAAATACTTCATATTCATTCATATTCATATACCCTAATTTTGTGAGCAGTGTATTTGCATGTTTCCTACTTAACAAATAAGATATCATCCAGTCTACTCTTACTGATAACACTTTAATTACAGTAGTATACTTACACATATGCTAATATCGGTGCTTACACATATGTTAATATAAATACAAATGGGAAGAGGCACAAGCCCACATTGTTGTCTATCTGTGAACATTCATGGAACTGAAGCTAACCAAGAGGAAACCTGACCAATGCTTAATGTTCCTTAAAGTATAGGACAAGCTCCAGCTTTGTTTTGAATGATCAAATAAGACAACATATTTGATGTAGTGTACTTAGGTTAGAGAGGTATTAAGAAGATAGTAATCACTATGTTAATGAAGTGTTCCCAAAACACATGTTTACAAAGACACATTGGTTTTACTTTGTGGAAACCTAGTGACTCAGTGGTAGACTGACACACTAACCTACAGACCCATTGAACTGTAATCCCACACACGTGTCTTCAGACACACACACACGTACACACACAAACCTTAATCCCATTAATCTTCACACAGTGGGGTGAGATGTGTTCTGCCCTGAAAGGTTTCATACATGCCACACAGAACTAAGGAATCACCTTAGAGCTTGGTGAGAAATATACATGTAGAAGCCTTTACTTTCATAAAGAGTAAACATTAGAATGAACAAATGAATTAATTGATTCCTTTAATTATTTATCTTCAGTGACCACTTGACAGTGATAGTCAAGTGGTCTTATGATCTTATAAGTGGTCATTATGACTTATGATAGTCATAATAATATTTCCAAATACAACAAAACATTTCCAAACATTTTGTAGTTGTAGTTTACAATCCAATTATTGTGGCTATAGTATATAGTATATATTTATAAACTACATATATACTACATAACCTATACCAGTTGGTTGACAAAGCTGACTACACTTGAGGAAATGACAGTTGTTAAGAATGGTTAAAACACAGCGCCTTTAAAGCTCAGGGTGAAGGGTGCAAGTGAAGTCATGGATGATACCACAATAAACATAAAATTAAAAAGCTGGTTGGGAAGCTACACTGCTCACAAACGTTAGGGCATACTTCAAAATTAATATGAAGAGATAAAAAAGGAGCATTTGATTCTATTTCATGAAACAGAATTTTTAAAAAAATCAGCAGAAAAGCAAGTTAAAAGTCAAGTAAACTTTTGATTACACAAATGAGATGCCAACTCAATTATCGTGACTGAGTAGCAAGTGACATATTTATGGGGTGAACAGAAGCACGTGAGAGTGCCACACATTGGCAGGATGTATGATCACCCAATACTGCCAAAACACACTGACAGTGATGAGACATGGACAGGATCAGATTGTCCAGCAGCTCTTGTGGGATCCTCTTAGTATTCATTTAGAAATATCCCCTAATTTTAGTTAGCTGTGTACTAGCCTGTATACAGTCTCTAAAGTATGTTGTTTAGTTTAGCCTGAGTTAAAGTTTAATGCGGACATACTGTACGTTACAATCATCCAATTTCTGGTAATTATTGTTATTGTCAGATTGTTTAGCTGGTTGCCTGTAGGACTTTGTTCTTAAGACCATAGCAATGGTACAGTGCTCATTTTATTTCACCTTAGGTCTAGAAACTGAAAAAGACATCATCCCACTGGGCACTGTTTTTAAGATAGATATTACAACTCTTAGAATATTCTAAAATATATAAGTAGTTTGTTTGTTTGAGAGAGAGTGTGTGTGTGTGTGTGTGTGCGTGTGTGTGTGTGTGTGTGTGTTTTGGTTTGGTAAGCTACTTGATGGTCTAACAGTTCGGTACTCAGCATACTTCTGTTATTTCTGATCTATTCCAACAACTAATGTTTTTCTGTGGAATTCCAATCCTACTGCTGCTTATTATATCTGCTTGCATAAATGTGATCTTACTTGGCTCGTCTGTCCACTTCTGTGCTGCTTGTAGCTGGAGGTCTCTGGAATTATCAATCAGAGCCAACTAAAGTTGACTTCAGCACTGATTATGCACCCAATGAGAATTGGGTAACCTTAGAAAGCACAGCAATACTTGCTGTGCTCTTCAGCTTTCTCATTCTCCCATACTCCTAGAACCTCTAGTCTAGTGTAGGAACTAGTTGGGTTATGTCCTCAACCTGGATATTTGTCCTTCATTATTGTCTAAACATCACATTTCCAGTGCTTAAGCCTTGGAAACTCCATATAATCCTTATCTAACAGCTTTTTTTCTCTTCTTGGCTCAGTTCCAGAGGATTATAGTCTTTTTGTTTTACTGGTTAAGCTCAGTCTCCCTACTGATAAAACCATGTGCATATCCATAGCCAGGGCCAGAGTAGGGTTTTCTTTCAGCCCAGGAATTTCATGCCTAAGCCTGTCTTACTTTTCCATGTTCTTCTGTTCTATTGCTCCACTGCGGAACATTCAAAACGCTTCACAACCCACTGAGATCTACTGATGTCACTTTACTGAAGTAAAATCACTGGCATCCTTTTTTGGCACAGTTTAGCCATTTTCATGTAGAGGTGTACTCAGTTTTATTGCCAGTGGTTTAGACATTAAAGGCTGTGAGTTATTTTAAGGGCATGGCAAATTTACACTGTTATACAACCTGTAGACTGATTACTTTACATTGCATCAAAGTGTCATATATTTAGTGTTGTCCCATGAGGAGATACAAATGTAATATGTGATCTCACTTTTGTGAGATACTGAATATATGATGGATGGATCAGAGAATATGCCTCAATGTGTGCTGAAATGCCAAAAGTTAGTTCTTGCTCTTCATATGGGATGTCAGATGGAACAATACCCTTTGTGAGATAAACATGACAGTAGCAGGGACTTGTACTGTCGACTGTACATGCCTGGTAGCACCATGCAAGTGTTCCAGGATAGAGTCCACCTGGCTCAGTGAGTAGTCTGATAACCTCAGTGAGATCTGCTCCGGCAGCTATCCAAGAAACTTGTCCATTTAGCTGATGCTTTGCATGAAATAACTTGCTTTCTGAGTACAGAACACTAAAATATTAGTGCTACAGACATTCAG
Organism: Parotocinclus spilosoma; assembly: GCA_033117975.1. Classification (NCBI taxonomy): domain Eukaryota; kingdom Metazoa; phylum Chordata; class Actinopteri; order Siluriformes; family Loricariidae; genus Parotocinclus; species Parotocinclus spilosoma. Next base: position 8,640 of record JAVSBV010039839.1, read on the forward strand.
AAAAAATAGACAATTTAGAAAAAGATCCGTAAAATCACTTTTATATTGGGCAATATGGATTTTGCTGTCTGTGGGGATTTTACCCAGGCATTCTGATTTCCTCATACATTAAAATTACATGAAAAATGTGTTAGGTCTTGAAATCTCTAAAGTGGTAGAGTATGTGTGTTTGTGTGTGTGTGTGTCTGTGTGAGAGAGCGAGAGAGAGAGAGAGAGAGAGAGAGAGAGAGAGAAGAGAGAGAGAGGGCTAACTGATGGATTCACACCAGGGTTGTTCCTTCCTTGTGTCCTGTGCTGCCGGCTAGGCACAGGCTTTACCAGGATTAAGCAGATGAGAAAAATAAATAAATGAATATTGCATTCATGGAAAATACTTAATTATGATAGAAATACATAAATGTGCGTATGCACTGCAATAGACGGTATAGTTTGATATTTTTTATGTATTTTTATTTTCCAACAAGTTATTCATCTGCTTTTCCAAATGATCATGGAAAGGGTTATCCTTTTTGATGCACATTTTGCACAACACTCTATGAGTTGCTGATATTTCTCTCTGGTTTTATGCTACATTCATCCAGGTGCACAACCTGGGGACTTTTTGTTCAGGGGGTTATTTATGTAACAAAGGTAGGAATAAAGATAGTTATGGAACCCAAAGTTTTCCAAAGGCTTAGTGGAAATTAATAATTTATATCTAATTTAAATTACAGCCAATTGGTGTTTTGGATTTTTACTGTCAGTGCTACTGTAAACATATATAACTCATATACAGCAGTTCAGTCAGTTGCCAGGATCTTTTCTAAATACTATAGCACAACAATAATGACAATTATTAAATCCTATTTAAAGACACAATATTGTGTCTTTGATCTTATGGATTTCTATTTATTTAGTGGGTTTATGGTTTGCCAGAAAAAATGCAGAGTGTTTACTTGCCAAATATATACACTCCACAATTCAGGTGTTTGCTCAAGCAAACACGCTCTTTGCCTTTCAGACATTATTGATTTTAAGTCACCAAAATCAATAACGGCATATACGGATATAAAATTGGCAATCAATTATTATGATGTTTTGATTAAAAAATAACCTTAAAATAAATAACCACATGCTTTATTAGGGAAAATATTTTATTCTTAATATAAAAGAACATTCAACAAAATCACAGTTTTTTTTAAATATGACAACTTACAAAAATAGGACTTGTTACAAAATTACACAGATCAACCATAATATTTAAACCACCTACTACCTATATCAGTTACTAACAATTACACTGTGATGTTCTTGGAAATGTTGTGTACCCTACGTACTGGCACCTGTTGCAGACAGAGTATAGCATACTCCTTAATGAAAATGGTATTCCTTAGTGGCAGTGGGATAATGCACTCTGGAATGGTGCAAAAAAAGTTCCGGAATGATTTGAGGAACATGTCAAAGAGCCTCCAAATTCAGACTTTCTCAGTCTTATCTATCATCTGCTGGACATGTGGGATCTGCTGGAAAAGTTTAATCAATGGAGGCTCCACCTCACAACTTACAGAATTGATATGATCTGCTGGTAAAGTCTTGGTTCCATATATTACAGGACACCATCAAGACCCTTGTGCACTGCATGCCTCAATGAGTCAGAGATTTGGTAGCACAAAGGGGACAAAATCCATTTTAGGTAGGTGGTTTCATTGTTTAGGGTAATGGGTGTACATTAATGACACCTTGAGCAGTTGGATGTCACATATTTCACTTATGTAACTGAAGGAATTAAAATAATAAAAGCATTATTTTAATTATTATAAACACAATCAGATTTGTGGTTGTATTTTTAAACTTGGTCCATTCCTAGAGCACCTACATGCATGCAGCTCTAGAGTTATACAATTCTGTCCTTAGAAAGACTTTGTTCTCTTCCTGTGACCCTGACAATGTAATCAATAGAAGTGTAAACATGAAAAATGAAGCAAGCTATGATGATATAGCTAAATAAACAGATGAAATCAAATCTGCTAATTTATTTCAGAAAAGAACATGCTGTAAAATTGACAATCAATTTTTACCAGATTTGTTGGTGGAATTTTTGTCTACCTGGTCAAAAATAAAGAAAACACCTAACCAACAGTAACATGTCTAAAAGCAAACTTAAGTTAATATGCTTGAACATCAGACGTCAAGCACATACAAATGCACACACTTACACATACACACACACACACACACACACACAGGCACATGCCATTCACTCATGCTTAACACAGCTGAAACAGTACAAAGAAAGATTTGAGAACTTGTGAGACATACAGTATATAATGCTTTGTTTTTGCAGACCCACATATGATGTTATTCATTTCTGAATCACCTGAACTTTTAATAGCATGCAGATGTCTCCTTTATGCTCATTTACTATCAGGGTTTTTTAGAACGTCATTCGAGCATGTGGCAACAACTTAGTGTTTACCCATGTCATTGGGAAACCAAGTAGAGGTCTAACCAGTGCCCTCCGCTGAAAACTAATCAAACAGTACAGTGAAAAGGCTTGAAGCTACCCATTTTCTCTACAGTGGCACTGATTCAATTATCTTCTTGTATGTACAGTGCATCCGGAAAGTATTCACAGCGCTTCACTTTTTCCACATTTTGTTATGTTACAGCCTTATTCCAAATTGT
>JAVSBV010039859.1:0-11303 GCA_033117975.1 Parotocinclus spilosoma
TATTAACACTAGGAAGGAGGAGACGGTCATTTTGACCATTTTGAAATTTTAAGATATAATAACTTTCACATAATTAACCCCCCCATGTCCAAAAAGTTGTGACTTTTATTATATTATAGCATTTTTGACACTGTCTGACACTGTTTTGACATGAATATTACAGATCACAAAAGTGTTCTGAGCATCAATACCTTGAAAGATGAGGTCATTTTGACCGTCTCTCATCTCCGCAATCCAGCTGTTTTTACTGCTTTTTGAGCACGTCACTTGTTACCTTGAGAACGCGGCTACGGTTTACCTCCTGTAAAAAGCTGCTGAAATAGCTAAAAAAGAGCCTTACAATAAGACTTTCAAAGAAAAAAGCATAATTAGTATAAATAGAATTAGCCTAAAAAGCAACAAACAGGAAATATGCAGCTGATGAAGTTACATGCGTTGACTGAGTAATCTAGCTGCATGTCAGTTCGCACAAAATAAGTGACCACAGATGACATTTCCCTAATAACTCACTGAATAATATGTTGCTACTTTTAATAAATACTTTACGTTAATTTCAAGCACGCAATATCATTTAATATTATTTTATCAGTTTTATCATTCTAGGCATTTAGCTTGTATAGCTGTGATTTAGCCATTTAGGCATTATGAATATAAAAAAAGCGTATTAACTTGTTGTCTTAAACATATTTAAGTAATATGGTTCTTTATATTTGCAATGAATATTTTAATAATTTTTGTTTTTATTTGAATGTACATCATATATCCCTATATTTCAATAGAATATTAAGACATTAAATACTACTAATAAATAAATAATCATTAGTACAATCCAGTATTACGGTCTTTCTGACATTTTATGACCTATTTTAACAACATGAATTAATGAATTTTTTTTATTTATACTGTATGATAACATAAAAATGCATGCAAACTTTAAACGGACAAAATGACCATGATGGCCATTCTAGTAGTTTTGGAATCCTGGCTGTTCTAGTGTTAAATAACGTAATCTATTCTATTTTGTGTTTAACAGTCTTACTTTTATACACAGTTGTGCTCCTACGACTGATTGGCAAAAAGAGAGGTACAGCTGTGCTCCAATTAATTTGGTGTGTTCCCCATTACAACATTCAGTCCAGAAACACCACTGCTTCACCCCAAATAAGCAGCTAGTGGTACAGAAATAGTTCTGAGACGCATGAGAAAAAAACCTTAAGAGATATCCATTTTTAGATGAGTGTGTGTTTGTTGCATACAAACTACACGTGCTATTTCCTGTACAAATAAAGTAAATGTTCTGCACTAGTAAGATATTGTTCTGGTAAGCACGAGACCCTGGCAGCCCTCTGTTGCAGAATGAAATGTGACACGGCAAACAAGGTAAGACGTAATGAAAATACCATTATTAAATTCTTTAAAAGTAATTAAGGCATTCAGTTGATGTCATTTACTTGTGTGGCTGTGTAGTGCAATTTTAATAGCATTTCTTTAAGGTCAGTTCGGAGAAAGCAAAAAAACGTGGGTAACCATGATTAATGCGATACAAATCAAGCAATTAACACAAATTATTTGAATCATTTATATGATATCCAAATCCAAATTCCAGTGGGATTAGTCTGTAAAAGGCCATATTAATAAAGTTAATTTAATATGTAAAACAGTTTTGGAAGATTTATGAAGACAATCACTTTGAACTGACTGTGTTGCTGTCTGTGTACCCTTCCCACGCGGGAACCTAATGTAACACAAAGTGAAAGGGTAATGATTTGGCACGCAAGACTTTTTAAACTCTAACTCTTTCTGTCTTTTTGTTTTTTGGAAAGTTATTTTCTTTACTGTGGCACTGTGCTCAGAAATGATTGATGTAAGGCAACAAAGGCTTGGCTGGAGCTAATGCCTTAAAGACAATGCTGGAGGAGCATCAGTCCACGCTTCATTCATCGGGCCTGCTTCCATCCTCCTATTACCATACAGATCCGTGCACACTCGTGTGCTTAAAGGCTGCTTACAGAACCTAACTTAAATGCTGGTGTTGTTTTCTGTACCAAAGGGGAGCTGACTAAAAGCTAAACCATTCGTCTGAAATTGCTATTTTTTAATTATAAATGAAGATCAGGTGTGTATGAAAAGAACTTTTTCATGAATGAATAGGTCTTTTAAAGCAATGTATTCATTCTAATTCTAAGTTGTGATAACTAGTGGAAATCTATGCAACATATTGAATACTAATATATTTTGTATACGTTTTTAAAGGCTAGTCTTCTCATTCAAATTGTTAGGCTGAAATGTCAGAGATTTGAAATGAAGAAGAAATCATCTTATTACCATTGAGAAAGTTGATTAGGAACGTTTGAAATATTAGGAGTTAGGACAGCACAGTGGTGCAGTGGTTAGCTTTAGAGACCAGGTCTAATCCCAATTGGTTCCGGCCAGTCCCTCTGTGGGTGTCCTAAGGTACCTACATTTTTCCCACATTCCAAGATGTTAAGTCAAAAACAGCCAAGGGTGCATGCATATACTCACAATGGAACACTTCAGAGATTCCATTTAACCAACATGTTCCGGTATTTAAAATGTGAGAGGAAACCAGGGGATCAAAAGGAGACCAATTTAGACACAAGCAGAAAATAATATTTCACATACATAATTCTGGTCAATATTCGAACCTAGGTCTCTGAAGCTGTGAGGCGACAGTACAGCGCCACTTTGCTGCCTCACTAGAGCATGAATGACACCATTATGTTAACTAATTAAAACAGTAACCTAAATGTATTCAACATAAATAAAACATCTGTCTAAACTGCAACCTAATATAAACTTGCACAGTTACAGTACAAACCGAACTATCAATTAAAGATCATTGATTTGAGATGATTTTTTTTTTACATTGAAACAGGCTTGAAAAGTTTAGCTTGTATTCGAAATATTCACATCCAGTCTGGGGGGAAATCAGTGTTTACTACTACTGCATGCTTTCTGGACTTTAAGAAACTGGATGAGAGGCATTGACCTCACCTCTTGAAGATGGAGGCAGTGGAGTGTGATGATGCTCACTCATCTGATAGTTGATTTATGATGTTGTCTAGTTGTTTAGCCTCAATATTTTGTACACGTTCCTCAGTTGATTCCTGAAAGCTGATCACTGATAGGTCCCTGACCTGTGTTATATTTCCATAGTGTTTTCACAGTCTCTCTTGTCTGCTATAAATTCAGCAGTAAGATAAACTCCCAATTACATGGATGTTTCAACTGAACTAAATATAGGCTGAGAAAGGCAAAAATAGAGAGGCATGGGATAAGTGAATTGGCTTGGGTGCAGATAAAATTCATCCTAAAGTAATGTTCATCTCTGCAAAGCCTTCTCAAAATCTACTTATGGACCAGGAGACAAAATATTATTTACTCAAATTGATTTCAGTTTGGCCTCATGATGTTGCCTGAGGCATATGCAGTCAGTCGAATGATTCAACCAACTACATATCGAATATATATACAAGACTGTGCGAAAGTCTTAGGCCACCATTTGATTGGATATAACCAGTGTTTTAGCAATGCCATCAGGACCATATATATATTTATTTCTTACAGATAATCCGGAAACTTGTATCCAGTGTTTAAAAAACTTTGAGAAAAAAAGATTAAACAGCTAAAAAGTTTTACTAGGCTACATTGAAATGAATTTAGTGTGACCTCCCTTGCACTCGAGCAATAGAAGAATTTGGCAGCTTCTAAATCCTTTTACAGTCTAAGGAGGCTGGATCAGATCTTTTTGGAAGAATAGCAGCCAAGAAACCACTTTTTTAAAAGGGGAACAGGGTGAAAAGGCTAATAAATGTTAAGCTCACAAAGATTGAAATGAGTATGAGTGAAAATGAGTTTCATAAAGTGATGGATCCAAGTTTGGCATTTTGTGTCCAACCATTTGACAATATGTTATGTATACCCTCATTATCATTATACCCTTGCTGAAATAACAAATCTAATGGTGGCCTAAGACTTCTGAACAGTACGGTATATGTTATCAATAATACTAAATCTTGAAAGTTTAAAGAAGAAAAGCTGAAATTTGCCATGTGTCAAGCGCTTTGCTCAATCCAAACAAACGTAGCAAATTTAAGGCCTACTCTAGAGTGGCTCCAATTTCAAGGATTCACTCTCTATTCAGCTGGTGGCGTTTGAGCAATGGATCATTTTGCATCTTGGTTGTTCTCATGTGGAGACTTTACTACTGTACTGTGCTGTAAACAATACAGTATAACATCTAATTACATAGCATTTACATTATATCAGGTAACATAAGTAATCTAGAGTTGATTTACAATATATGGGATTGTGTGTGAATATTTAAATACTAAGACATTTTATATAAGTGACTTGAACATCCACAAATCCTGGATCCAATCCATGTGGCTAGAAGGGATGCCTGTTTTAAAAGGTTTTCTATTCTGTTGTAGTGAACAGCTGGATTTATTTCTAAAGCTGCAGTTAGCATACCTATTGAAGTGTGCTTGACTTTAATACAACGTAATGACTCTTTCATTGGGAAAAATATCAGCTGAGGTAGCATTGCTGAATATTGGGCCTTTGCACTATAGAAAGAGCCTGTGACCCGAACAATAAACCCTCCGTAATAGCAAACTTCTTCTAATGGCATTTTATAGCAACCCTAATAGTATTCAAAGCCAGGCAATTGGTTGCCCACTGCTATCTCTCCTACCTGAAAGCCACCTTTGAGATCAGTCACCATGACAATGTGATCAGTTCCCATGACAGTGCAATCAGTCTCTCATGGTGCAAGCTTTGATTGGCTGTGAAGTAAGAAAAGAGGGAATAGGCTGTTCAGTCAGAGTGACTTGATTTGCTTCTATCATAGTGAGAGCTCCATTTGTAGGTATGATTCATGAGCAGGACATAGGCTATTCGTTTCCTTTGCTTTCTTATATCCGAATGTTAGAGCTGTCTGTGCAAATGTTACCATCTGACATTTTCAATATGCTGGTCATGTGGAGAAATTACCTTCAAAGAACAGGAAGTATAGTTGTCCTAATGGGATGTGAAACCCTCAAGGTCTGTCTGGTTTCATTATTGAATGGTGTGAAATTATTTTTTCTACCTATGTTTGCTTCTTTTCTCACAAAGTAAAGCATATGTGTTTCACCAGAGACTAAATTCATGGCACACTTGAGTAAACTTTCTTGTTCTCTTACATTTATTACTTACTGGCAGCTAGATACAGAGTGTGCTTTAATGTGACTAAAGTCTGAGCACTTTGTTTGAGGTACAGAGAGTAAAAAAATATGAAGTGGGTTTACACACACTTAATCCGATAAGTGCGTCAAATCAGATGTTGTCTTTAATTTGAACGGCAAGTATACATGGACTTGAGTAATCAGATAGTGGGAGAGTTTAACTTAAATGTCAGTAATCAGATTTTTACTTTCCAACCAGCCAGTAATATGAAAAATATGTGACATAAACTTCAAACTTTAACCCTTTCATGCATGGTGTCCACTATAGTGGACAGTTGTGTATCTTCATCAATATTATAGACATTTTAAAAAAAAAAAATTGGTCATCTTAAGTGTTGTTTGAGTGTAATAAAATATTTTTTTTATTCCATCTCAGTTGTTTCATAATTCATCCATGAAAGGGTTAATATTAAATAATCAAATTATTCGTTTTCGTGTATATACACCGTAAATATACTTGTCTCCTCTAGTGTTCGATAGCGGTTTTGCTGGCTTTAATTTCATGCCGTGTTTAATTTTGGGATTTCCAGATCCAACAAAAAGAAAATGCAGAAGTCAATGTAAAATAAAGCCGTGTCTTCATAAATCAGTGGACCTGGCAACCATGGAGCATCACTCATGCACATGAGCAGACTGAAAACATAGGTTATAAGCTTTACTGATTACTAGGGTAAAATCCAGCTTTCTTTATCCAATTTCTGATTCTGATTTTAAGATAAGAGTATGCTGTTTATATGATCACTTTAATAATCAGATACTGCAGAAATCTGACTATAATCAGATTATTAAGGGCATTTAAACAAACTTATTGTAAAATAGTAGCTGTGGTGAACAACAGAGCTGTCAAAGGGCTTAGGACTGAAGATGATTACTATACTATACTATACTATATCATACTATACTATACTAAACTATCAATGTAAACAAAACAATGTAAACACAAAAGTACTGTGTTTTAAATGACAGATGTTCAGTGTAGTCTGTAGTAAGTAAGAGTCCTGAGAAATGGCTTTCATTGAATTGCAGCACTTTATAGGCACAGTGACAGTTCTTGGAAAGTCTGTGTAGACAGTATATAAAGTGCACTTCTATGCCTGTTTTCCTGTAGAAAGTGGCTTTGTTACACCTGAAAAGTGGCACAAAAAAGCTTAGCATATCTAGTTCTCTGCTCCTTATTTTTCGCATGAATTTAGCTTGAACAAAAGAAAATCATATTTTCATAGCTCATGCTAAAAACTGATGGAAAACTAAACCTGCATGTTTTGGAAATGTAGCAAGATTTTTTTTGTTTTTGGCACATTGTTAGCTGCCAGTGTTTTGTCCTGTGGGGTATCACTGTCTGGCAGCTACTCAAAACTGTCCAATTTTCTCTGGTTTAGAGCAGCAGTTATTTCTGGTGGTGTAACTTCATATAGATCTGGTAAGAGAAGCAGCTGTCATCTTTTCTGAAAGCTTGTTTTGACTCTACATTGCTTTTCAGAAAGTGGGCACAAAACAAAACACATTTCACTAGAACCTAGACACATTTTTTTCTTCCATCTTTACACACACGTTCTGAATTTAAAGCTCCTTTTTTTCAAACTCTAAATACCAACCCACAAACACAAATTACAAAAGCTCTAAGAAAAGAAAAGCACTACATTCAAAAGTCTTTCCAGAATGGTTTTTATTTGCTTGCTATATACTAGTTTGCACAGTAAACCAGTACTTGAATAGTAACTTGTTACCTTGCTATTTAAAACGGCACGATACCTTATTTTATACCATTACTTTAGGGATGACCGTGTGTTAAAGAACAGTTGCATTTAATTTAGTGAATGTGCCACAGGGGGCAATATGTTCTTCCTCATTTTGCAGGTAATCACATATGTATACGATATTTTAGATGGTTGTTGGCATGAATAGAATAGAAAAAAATAGAATAAAATGCTTTTATTGTCACTATACTTATGCACAATAAGATTGAAAGCCACAGTGCAAACGTACTTGGAAAAAAAGAAGATAAGAATAATAACATTTTATATATATGTGTGTTTGTATGCGTGTGTGTGTGTGTATGCATGTGTGTATATATATAAACTATGAAAGATAAGATGTTGTAAGTTGTTGAAATCAGTGCGTTTTTGAGTTTAAAGTGGTTATGGCTTTCGGAAATAAACTGTTTGTCCTTGTCCTGATGCACCTATATCACTTCCCTGAGGGCAACAGGTCAAACAGGTCAAAGCCAGGGTGGAAGCTGTCCTTGATGATGATAATTGGCTATGTTAAAATTCTATGATTCCTCCAATTTATTATCACATTTAAGTCAGTTGGTGTCATTAAAGTGCCCCATGTTATGTTTGTGATCCCTGCAGTGGACTGGCATCCTTGGATGTATTGCAGTAGTATGCGATTTAGGGTGCTTCGCAGTGTTTTTTAGTGTTTTTTAAGTTGTGCATTTATTCAGGATGGTCTTAGTATAAATGTCATGTTCCTTAATGCATAATTTTTGGGAGAGGCATGCTGGTGAAATGGACATTATTGTGGTGGATTAAGTACTCAGCCTAAATGTATGTCAGACGAAAAAAACGAGAGATATGGACATAAGTTACCGTTGTGACAATTTTTATGCACTTTTCATGTTCTGTCAAATCTCGTGGGAAGATTAGAGCAGGTTTCATTTACAATATATGGCCAAATGTTGATTGACTCACCAAAATTACATGATTAATCTGTCTTCACTGCTTCACTCTTGCGAGTTCCTTGAGTTTTAGAAACATGACTTTGAGATACTCTTGTGTTGTGTTCCTTATTGGTCTCCGAGTTTTTCCTCACAACTGTTCATTCTGGCTTACTCATTTAGGGTTTCCATTTTTGTAAAGTTTCTTGGAGATGATGCCTATTGGAAAACGTGCATTACAAACAAATTGAACTTGATGCCATGAAATTTAGGCCTGGCTTACCATGGGACGTTAAAGTTAATCTTAATGATTCCTTGGGCTGGATGGCAGGGCTTTGTGCAAGCCAGCCAAGTTCCTGATTAAAGATGCCAAAATATTTCTTTAGGGGTTTGCTTTAAGGGAAATGGGTTTTGCAGGACAGAAAGTTGTTGTGTAGGTTGAAACTTATTAAAGTTTTATCTTATGAGTCACCAATGTGACCACCAGTGGGATACTGACTGACAGGCAGGGGATTTGGATTTAATATCCAGCATTATTATTTACAGCATTTAGCAGACACCCATTATACATAGCAACTTACACTTCCACTGAACAGTAGAAGGTTAATGGTCTTGCTCAAGGGCCCAACACTGGCAGCTTGGTGGAAAAGGTATTTGTAGTCCCTGATTTACAATTAGTAGTCACAGAACAGCAATTGCTCTTGCCACTTTTCCACTGCAAATCCAAACTCTGAATGATCTGTTCTGTGGCTGAGAAAATATGCTCATTTCTCATCACATAACTACACCCGTGAAAATTGGTGACGTTCTCTGCTAATTGTGGAATGTTGAATGCAGGCTGAGTGAGGACCCAAATTTGGTCCTTCTTTTCCCATATTCTCCTTATCCATGTCATGTATTTCATTTATGTACTCCTATTTCCTGTCACCTCCCAAAACATGTCAGTAGGTCTATTGACTATGTGTTAATACATAAGGATGTATGATGCTCTATGATGGACTGGCACCTTGCAGATCATGGACAAACTCAGACACTTATTGGAATAAAGCATTTGATAAAATTAAGTACTCAGGTATGAAGCATCATTCTAAATATGAGCTTTAAATACCTGTGTTTAATGGTCATGATTTGATTATTGTATGAGTTTATTTACTTTAACAAATGTATTTATGTGATGTGGAGCTTCTTGGAATAGCTAATCATAGAATGCATATTACATTGTTCACATTATGTCATTTAAAGTTTAGACAGGTTGCTGGCACTTGTTGCTGTTTTGTTTTTGGGGTTGTTGGTTTTTGGTCTGTTAAGTACAGGCATTTTTCATAGCCCTCCTGGTGGCTGCCATCGATCAGTTACTCGTGCGTGAAGTAGGTTTATCACAGGCTCTTCAAAGCCATTAAACTGAGCAGATTCCATCAGTATTATGGACACAGACTTTTTTTTTGCTCTCCCTCCTCCATCCTTCCCTATCTCACCAATACAAGTGGATTCTGTGTGCCAGTGATGGGATATGATGTATTTAAGACTTTGATTTCAATACATTGGCTGTTCTGCTATGACAGAGCTCTGGTTTCTGTTAGTGTAAATGCTTTAATATACAGTGACCCAAAACAGAAGCCCAGACTTGACATGCCAAGAGTTAATAGACAAATCAGATTTTATTATTTTGTATCAAGAGTTCTGAAGAAGTCGTCACAGCTAAATCTCCTTTTAAATATGAATACTGGATTTATTTTACCGTTGTTCTTTGGCTTTTATAACATAGAAGAAATGCAATAAGAGCAAACACATGTTCAATTCCCCAGCTCTCATAGGAAGCCTCCTACACCCTCCATCTCTGTGACAGAATCTAATATCTCTAGTAATAATGCTAGATCTGCCCTAATGGAGCCATCTTCAGGCTCAGATTAATGATAGGCTCAGGAATGGGATATTAACATTTTCTCATTAGCATCTTTTCTCTGGGATGCACCGTCATACTGAGACAGAAGCAGAAAGACAAATGAATTATATAGTGCAGTTACTGTGCAGGTCATCTGCACACTCTTTCATACTGTACATGCATAGACATACAGTACTGTGAAATCTTGAGCATTTTATATTTGTCAGTGTATAGACTTAGTATGAAAACAAATCACCAAGCAGGCAAAAAACTAAATGAAACTTTATTTGTGTGAATGTAATGATGTTATATGTAATTAATACAATGCTAAAATGCAATACTAAAGCTATTGGGAATGACTGTATAATTGAAATGAGGCTCTAATATCTTGTTAGGCTGCATCTAGCCTGGATACAAGATGATATATGGTTGAGTGTGGAGGCATGCATTTTCTATATTGCATCCTGTGGCACATTTTGCCTACAAGTGTAGCAGCTCGTCCTATAAATGCTCAATTGGCGATAATTCTGTTGTCTGAGCAGGCCAAGGAAGCGCTCAACACTTATATACTTGATCCTGACTGTCGTCGGATTCCAAACAGAACCTGAGGTCATAGAAGTCATGACACAATTGGTACAGTGACGACAAATTTCTTCCCGCTCAGTCGGTCTAGCCAAAAAAAAAGGCATGTAGTGAAGGTGGCGCTTATGTCTGGATTACGGACAACAAAATTGTTGCTCATACTTGTAATGATCCTTTCTACTTGTGGTCTGTCTAGGCCATGTGGAGCCTGTTCGCCATGTGTGCATATCCTCATGGAACCACAGCTCTCAATACCTCTTAACATCTAAGTCAGAGCAGGGTTGAGCAATAATGTGAATTTACATTTACAGCATTTACAACTAATACAATCTTCCAATCTAAGCAACTGTTGGTTAAGGGTCTTGCTCAAGGACCCAATTGTGGCAGCTTGGCAGAGGCAGGTTTTGAACCCTGGACCTTCTGGTCCAGAGTCCAGTACCTTAACCACTAGGCTACCACAGTCCAGTGAATGTCTTTAATTTTGTGAACGAGTGAACCGTTTCAATTGAACACACACACATTCACAATGTCAATGCGGTGTTAAGAATGATCCACTACCCAAATAGTAACTTATCTGTGGTGGTCCATTGGGGTTCCTGATCATTATAGAACAGAGTAATGTGGACCAACAAAGCATGTAGAGAAACTACAGTGAAAGTGGAGTGACCACTGAAACCTTAACAAATCTATTTTTAATATAGAATGCCAGAACTGTATGTAGGTGCAAAATATCATATATATTTTGTAAGCATTCTAATGAAAAGAAGTTACTTTAACTTTTGTACAGAATAAACTTGTACATGGCATAGTTCTTTAATAAACAAATCCACTAGTCAATTATCTGGATAGTTGCCCAAACTCGTGTGTGTGTGTGTGTGTGTGTGTGTGTGTGTGTGTGTGTGTGTGTGTGTGTGTGTGTGTGTGTGTGTGT
>JAVSBV010039880.1:0-11302 GCA_033117975.1 Parotocinclus spilosoma
AATAGAAAAATTTGAAAATGAACTAAATTATAAAACAAAATAGATTATAAAATGAGTCCTTATTGGGAGGTCCTTGGTGGCACATCGTCACCTAATGTCCAACCGATGGAGGGAGTTCCTGCACTCTGGTGGGACCTGCCTCTGATGTTGAAGACAATCAGAGTGACGCTGAGTCCAAAGAACATCCAAGCGCGTGGTGCCGGAACCAGCACCAGAACATCAGCTTTGAGGAAAAAAAAAAGAGAAAATGTAGTTAGCGATGGGCTAGGAACACAGAGTCTATTTTTCATTACTGATGCATTGTGCAGCATGAGAACTAACCTAGCAGGATTATGGCTTGCTAAACTAAAGGACTGTGGTGGTGCCCAGGTTGTTCCTGAACTATGACATGCTGAAATGCAACAGCTGGACCCTTGAGCAATGTCGATATGGAATTCTTCCTTCAACATTTAGGCAGTTTTCCTTGCCACTGTCACCCTAGGCTTGCTCAATTTAAAATGGCCTTTTAAGATATCATAATGTAAATTTGCTTTGAGACAGTGCTATATAAAAAAATCTGACTTTGGCTTATGGTAAATTATATAATTGTAAGCATGTAGTCACACATTGTGATAGAACTTAATAAGCATTTACAGATAGAGAGGTCATAAAAAAGGTTCAAATTCCAGCATTATTGAGCTATTAAGCTGTGCCATTAACCCTTAGTTGCTTGGATTGTAACTCTGGATAAAGGTTCCAGTTAAAAGGTTCAACCTCATATGTACTAGGTCTTGGGGTAAGGTGGACTATGAAATACAGAATAAATGAGTCATTTCTCTTCATGATTAATATCAAGTTAAACAAGTTACTGCTCTTCTCGATCAGTATCCAGTCAATAAATACACAATAAATAATTTAGTTTTTCATCTGAAATTATTATATTTCCCACTAAATAATAAAAATGCATAGAATATATATACAGAGCTATACTCAGTTGACTTTATTTGATGGTTCTAATTAAGACAATTGTTACATTGCCTTAATTTGACTATAAGATAATACTTGTATTCAATATATTTTTAATGTTATATTTTACTATCTATCTATTTATCTATAGTATTATTATATAAATATATAGAAATTATTTATTAATATATACTGCTATGTTTCTAAATGAAATATCCAATAATTAATTATTCCCTAATTATTGTGAGCAGTATATAATGGATAATGAATGTAAACTGAATTACAAACAAATATTTTTTTCTTTATTTATTCTTGTATGATGAAAAAAATAGTAATCTCTTCTCGGACACTACCGGTCATGGTCTTGACTCAGGCTCTAGCAGATTTGAATACAGCACCAATCTGGAGAACCTACCAACCCACAAACTGTGTCATCAGACGTTCCAGTCATTTTTTTGTGGGCTGCCTAGTGTAGAAAACACAGGATTCAACAAGATGTTCAGATTTTGCTACCGTTCTTGTGTCACAAGGAGGCTCGCTACAATTACTTTAGAACTCCCGTCCCCCATATGAGTATCTCCATGGCTCAAAACTACTGGAACCTCAGAATTGGGAAGCCAGCACTTGAAATTGCATTGTGTTTGCACTGCAAAGTGGGAAAACATGGACGCTTCCACAAATCACTGTGTCTGCTAGCATTATGTCAAAGCTAAGAGCTAAGCACTGGAACTGCTGCACAGTGTAAAGTGGCTGCACAGACCAGCACAAATCGCTACATTGGCTCCCAGACAGAAGGACAGAAGTGCTGAGTGAATAAAGTTTAATTTTGATGGCAGCAACACAGCTACAGTCGAAAAAAGCCAACAACAAAAGTTAAAAGTGTTTGCTAACAACTTTGTGTCTGCTTCTAAAAGAGGGATCATTACTGAATGTTCAAATAGGCCACATTAAAAGTCTAATATTTAGATATTACAACATTTATTTAGAGTACAATCCAAGCAATTACTGGTTCGTGCTCATCGGTCTGTGACTATTTAGCAGTATGAAAGCATGAACAAGTTTTCCAACTTGTCTGGTTTGCCCTAACCTGATGAATTGTTAGAATCCAAATTTGTGAACCAGGGCTTATTGTATAACATCAGTGCCCATCCTCACAGTCACGTCCAAATCTTATAGAAACCCTGCTCAGAACACTAATACTCATGTTTTATGCCTTTGTTATTTCTTACATTGTTCCTGACATTCCTCATTGCTATTAATGAAGAAATACTCTGGCATTCAGACCTGTTTCTGTCCTTGGTTTTAATATTTTACATCCTTGTCACGCCAGTGCATGATTCTGCCCTCTCCGTACCCTCAAACAGTCCATCTCCATCGTCTTATCTCCAGTGTTTTGAGCCTCTGACCTTCCCTTCCTTCCAGTGCACCATATCTGAGCAGCCTAACATGCATTAACAGACGCCACTCCCTGCCTTGCCGTGTCCTGATACTGAAAAGAGCATCGTGGGTAAGATATAAACCGGAGCCCTGTCTGTGTTAGCCATATAGAGTCTGGCAGCTTGCTTCAAGCCAATTTTGGCTATGTCCACCGGCTGAGTAAGAGCATGAGCTCTAGCAGAAGCCACCCAGCCTGCTGTGTTAGGGTTTGAGATGGGATGCCATCTGCTGTTTTTCTCTCCTGTTCAAAAACACAATACCTCTAGAGAATATGATCTCATAGAAACTTATTCAGTTTTGCTCTAGATTAAATGTAATATATAACAGTCTCAGTAAGAAATCACACATTGATGGTCCAAGTCTCGTCCCAGGCTCGACCTTATTTAAAAATCTTCTCATCTCGGTCTCGGGGTAAGGTGGACCCGGAAATTTTAGTTGAGACCAGCCGAGTCTAATGCATCTGTCTGAGGTAATGTTACTTAGAAACTGAACTTTTCTCTATTGTTATCGAATATCAACAATCAATTCAGACTAAATAAGTCCTTTATTTACATGACTAAATAAAATCAGACTGGCTAACAGGGAAAACCAAGTTATTTCTCTTCTCGTTCTGAATCAGCTGATGTTAAGACCTTGTGTGCATTTTCCCACGCTTGCTTTACTTTAGCATATCTAGAAAATCTAGAATTGTTATTACGAGGTTTTTGCACTAATAATAATTAATAGTATGGATATAGTTTTCTGTAATTAGTTGACTTTATGTAGTGACTTCTGAAGGGAATGGTGACCATCATTTTCTTAGGTTTTAGTTTGCCAAAGACTATAATATAATAATTATTTATAATAATTGCTATTCATTTGTATTTAATTAACAATATATTTTAGGCTATATATCATTTAATGTTCCCTCAACGAAATGTAAACAAACAAACAACAAACCAACCATTTGACTCCAGTGTTTTGCTTTGTTGGTTGTTTAAATGTAAAAACATAAACGCTAGCTAAAGATGCTCGACTTATTGCAAAGGTATAGGTAGGATAGCAAACAACTCCAAATCATTTTGCTTAACACATCCCCGTTTATTAATCATAGATAAGCATGTATTCCAGATCTTCTTTGTTGGTTATTGGTGCCTGGTACCCACTTCACCCACTGAAGCCCCTCTGCAGAGATAAAGGCTGCATTTAGACATTAGCTATTCCACATGGTAAAGATGGGAGGATTCCTTCACGTGTTTCCAGTCCTTTATGAGTTTCCAGCACAGTTTAGTGATCAGACTGTCAAGATGCATCTGATTCACCTCATCAAGTGTTAGCAGGATTAACAAATGTGTTTAGAGCATAAACATGACCAATCTATGCTTTAGTCACAGGCCTTAAGCACTGAGTATGGGTTATTTGCTTGATCTTTGAGCCTCTCTTTCATTTAACTAGCCCATGTCAAAACCTTGCTTAATTTCTTTTATAGCTTTTTTTGTGAATTTAACCAACCTTTAACCAGCTGAGTGGGATATCCTTAATGAACCAGTTTATTTTTCATTCTCAGAACATTTTTCATTTTTGAAGCTTTTATAGACTTTCCTGCTTTCTTTCTTTCTTTTTTCATTTGTTCTTTCATTCTTTGA
The DNA here is from genome assembly GCA_033117975.1 of Parotocinclus spilosoma. Classification (NCBI taxonomy): domain Eukaryota; kingdom Metazoa; phylum Chordata; class Actinopteri; order Siluriformes; family Loricariidae; genus Parotocinclus; species Parotocinclus spilosoma. The sequence continues at coordinate 4,008 of JAVSBV010039880.1, forward strand.
TTTGTTCTTTTGTTTGTTGTTTGCTCTTTCTTTGAACATTTCTACATGTTCTTGATTTCCATAAGATACTTGTTTCCAAAATAATTCGTCTTTCTTTCTTTACAGTTTCCCTCTGCATTTCCATCTAAGTTCCTTGTTTTGTCCTTTAAGGTTTTCCTTTTAACTGCAAGTGGGTTTGTGGGCTTGAGGAGATAAATTATCCCCATCACCCCCTTCTGCATCTTCTATCCATGTAAAATTAGCCATTTTCTTCTTCTTAAAATTTTCAAAAAACACAGACAAAATTAATTTCCTATTTCCTACAGTTTTGCATTTTTCTTCATGAATTTATTTAAAGAACATTAAAGAATGTTACAACTGTATTTCTTTTTTATTTAATCATTTTTTTACTTCTGAATTTGATTTTCATTCTTTCTAAATTACTATCTGAATGTTTTTATTTCTACTTATTTTCTTATTTCTCTATTTTTCCTCCCCTGAATTAGTTTCTGTTTTGCTTCTTTGGAGCTTAATTTCTTATTGACTTTTTTTTCAAAATTTCTACATATCACTTTATTTCTCATTTTATTTGGACATTTTCACATGTTCTTGTTTAAATATTTTGAATGACAGCATTTATTGTCCTTAAAAAACCTGTTATTTATTACTGAACTAGCCACATATGCTCTATACAGCCCTACTTAAAACACTGGAATCCCAATCATTTCTCCCACAGACCAAGAGCCTATACACACACACTCCCTTATTCTCTTAGAGGGTTTATCCAGGTCATAATATCAAAAAGACCAACCAGGCAGAGAGAAGATTAGTGTGAAGTCATAAAGGCTGGACCATCCCAGTAATTCAGTTGTAGAGACAGTGAAGAAAGATATCCCTTAGGGCTCTCAGTGTAATGAGTGAGAACATGAAGATGAAGATCCACGAGCATTTGGTGCAGATGGGAATCGGGTGCCCACGTCTGACTCATCATTCTGTTTTCACACAGACTGACAATGCAAACACTCAACAGCATGTGCCAGATTCTCCTTTAACCAGATCTATATGAGATGTTTTATCTATATATTAGATTAGATTATAAACTGAGATTTTTGTGATTAATGAAAATGGCATATTTCATGCTTTAATATATTTTGACCCATCATGTCAAGAATATAAATGTGTATTTTATTTATGGAATAGCTGTATGAGGAGCCACGCTTAGCCATACAAACACATTTATACCATTATTTCTATATATATATGTACTGAGCAAAATGTGAACATACTTGCTGTCTAAACATGAATTAATGACTGTTGTATGCTTAAACAATTACGCCAATTTAACGCAAAGTTCTAGCATGTGGAACTAAGAGCCTTTGCTATTCCTAAGCCGTTGTTAAGCCATAAAAAGAATATACTTTAAAAAACAGTTAAATATATTGTTTTAGTAATCTTTTTAAAAGAACTACATTATATATTTTGCAAAATATATTTTGTAAATATCATGTATATCACTATTTCACTTTTTGAATGACTGGCCGTTTTAATTCAGATATGCCTAATTTATTCTTACTGCATTAGATTATCTTTTCCCTGTGAAATTTTTAATATGAAATGAGATATCCTGCAAGGTTTCTGTGAAATAAATATACATATTTAACTATTTTAAAGTTTTGGGGTTTTTTAAGTGCTATTAACAATTTATTCGTTCATAATTCATTTTCATAATTAATTCAACTAATTTAGCTTGCAGACCAAGGTGCAAGGCAAGAGTGCCAATCCATGGCAGGGCATAATATTAACTGCTGTTGATTTTCTTTCTTATTTTTTATTAATTAATTTATTTTTTAGGTAAATTATTTTGAGGTAGAAGTAGCAGTAGTATTAAACCATAATAAACCAAAATTTAGTGATTATTCTTGTTATTATTATTATTATTATTATTATTATTATTATTATTATTATTATTATTATTGACACCCAGGCGGTTCAACACTCTTAGGTACTAGCCCACCCTGCTGATGACCCACAGTAACGGCCACTGTCTTCAGTCTGGTTAGACATCACATGCTCAATTGTCTGAGGAATATAATTTTTATTATTGATAATTGTAGTATTAGTATAAACCAAAAATAATAATAATAATAATAATAATAATATGTAAAATGATTAGTGTGACTCTTCTTCTTCATATTATTCTTAGTAGTAGTAGTATCATGAATATTATTAATATTAATTTGCTGTATCATGGGTTTAAAGTTTGGGCTGGGTTGATTTCTCTTGTTACACACATAACCATTTACTATGTATGTGACTGTAGTTTGACCTTATTTGTAAAACTACAAAGCCCATCCCCAAACACGGTGCTGCAGAATTTGAAGTTTACCTGTGAACCTTTGGCCGGTTGATAGCTATATATATTATCAAGCAGACATGTGACTTGGTGGTAAGAGCTCACGGCTGTTCCTGTGGAACTGGTTTTGAATTCTGGGCTGAGCTTGCAACATTGAATAATGTGTGTTGCAATAACAAATAGCAGTATACACTGGGGAGCAGAGTTGTGGGTTGGTGATGGTGCTGTGCAGGATCACGTCTCAGTAACAATAACAATGGCACTAATTGTATGTGTATTGTGAAAGGTAATGTACTTCCATATTCTGCCATGGAAACTAACCAGAGAGTTAATACTGATGACCGAAATTTACCAAGCATACAGATTTCATATAGAAGTTAATTGTGTTGTATTATTGTCTTTATTTAAAATACACCTTAATGATCGTGAATTTCTCAGTTTTAATATTCTTTGACATTACCGGCACACTGTTTGTACCCATGAATAAGTTTACAAAAGAAAAAAGTCCATGATAAGCCAAATACAGGTATGTTTAATGACCATGGTAGGTTCTTTGATCAAAATGTTAATTGACTGTACATTAACATCACCAATGTACAAAGTCACTTTTTATGCTACTTTAATGCACATATATGGGGTATTTTTTCACAAGAATGTGATACATAAATGCATTGGAGATACAGCTGAAAACATTAATGGAATGCTACTTTTTACATAGCATCTGAAACATACCAACATACTGTATCATTCCCTCCAGATAATACACAACACCATGGTTCTTCAGTTACAGACACAAAATAACAACCACACACACAACGTAGAACCAAAACATAAATGCTCACATTGGAGTATAAACATAAAAAACATACATTGCTGGCTGCACACAACCAAGAGGCAATGAGTCCACTTGAAAAAAACGCTCATTTTCAGAACAGAAAATCTAGTATCACCTTTTAAACACTTTAAATCCACTAGTAGGAAGTCGTAGCGGTCAAATGACCAGCTCTCTGTAGTTCTAGGTCTATGTAGGTGAAGCCGCATGGTGCTTTTAGTCTAGGTACAGACTTGCACAGACTTCATTTCATATCTCTGCTTGCATTCGTGTACAAAAAGTGTCCGCATGCATCATAGACAGTATTGTTCTTTTTACTTATGCACGTAGCCAATGCAAAATAAATTAATATACATAAATATATCTGGCATACTAATTTTTTTTAACGAAACAGTATGACAAATAAAATTTATGGCAGCGAAAATACACATGCTATTTTTTAAAATATATTTTTTACAAATTTCACCAGCTGTTACCGACTGCAACATCCAGCTAAAAGACAGATTTTTATTCTCTAGAATAAATTGTTATAATTTGCTGACGACCTCAGGCCATTAAAGCGAATGCAAGTTGAATGGATGGTCGTTAAATGAATGCAAGTAGTGCTATATTGAGAAGAATAAAACATGTCTAGGTGGATAGAAATAATTTCTGGGTGGCCAGGTGAGATCATTCACGGCAGCAGGTGGCCTTAGCTTCTAGGGTGTTCGAAACCTATTGAGAGAAGCTCACTAGAAACTTATGTCCATTTTGGCTGATCCAATTAAGTAGCTTTGTATTAGATTATCTTACATCCACTGTCCTCTTATACAGATAATGGACTTTCCATGATGTGATCCACAAGCTTAATAGCTTTTTCTATGTGTCTTTGAAAATAATGCAATAAAAACATTGAAAGAAAGAATAGGCTTCCACCAATCTTATAGAATGGAGCTGATTGGATCAATGCCAGTTTGCTCACATTCTCAATTTAATCATCCATGCACCTCTTTAGTTGCTTTATAGGTCCATCTGTAAGTCTTCCATGAGATATGGTGTCCTGTCTTTCCACCTGAACGAGTTTGAATGTACATATTATACTGTGGATAAAGCAAGTCCTTGTAGCTACTCTGTATATACACTTTATCCTTCACATGCTTTTTAAATCTGCAGCCAATCATTTCTCATATGGTACCAAGCATTACTTCACCAACCTGTAAACCAGGCAAGCATATGACACATGACAAATGTGACCTGTCGTTGGGAAAACTTCTAGCCTTGGTGCAAAATGAGTTTGCCAGCTCTGTATTGCCGTCTGCGTATGCTATGTTGGTGGGGCTCATCGGCGGGTGATAAGGCTGGGTAGCCCCGGGTCAGCTGCAGGGTCAGTGCTGCTAGGACACAGTGTTCTGTCTGTGGGCCAAGTCTGAGAATTATTACCCAGATGTTCATTCCAAGGAGCATGGGAAAAACAGCTCTCCCACACGAAGGGAAGGTGAGGCATTTTAAACGCTGCTCTAAAATGCACTGCCGGACCATTAGTCAAGTAGGATTTATGCAAAATATGTAGAATACTGATTAATGCGTTCTACAAATTCACCCATTAAAGAGATACGGCGAGTCAAAAGTCACAGGACACCATTTTGTGTCAGAAACAAAAGGAAAAATGACACATCTGAATACCCCAGCAAGTAATGGGTGAGGGGGCCTAGATTTTTAGGCCATGTCTGCAATATGGCTGCCATCTTAAAAGCCTTTTAAGGCCACCTTAAGCATTTTAAATGGTCATTTTATTGATTGTACTTTTCATGCTATTCATAGTATTCTGTTTGATTTATCATAGCCTTTATAATGAATTTATAATTTATTTGTGAAATGAATTGAAATATCCCATAATTTTTGTGAGCAGTGTATTATATTTTATTTTAATTATCCAATTTTCTTCAAATACTATATGTCTCCAAGTTTTTTTTTCTCTTCTGTCATTATTCTTTTTAGCTTCTGTTTATTTAAACAATTAATATAAATGTATTAATTAGGTAATTCACTTTTATTCTTTATTCATAAATAATCTAGGCTGCCCAAGGAGATCCCTTTTTGAGTCTTGGTCCTCCCGAGGTTTCTTCCTCATAACATTTAGGTAAGTTTATCCTTGCCTCTGTCACCATAGGCTTTCTCAGGTAAAGCTTTTGTTTGAGATAATTGTAAAGCTGCTTTGAGACAGTGCTCCCCTCTAAAAAGCGTTATATAAATACGTTTGACTTTGACAAGGCAGCTGTACAAAACATCAGGTGTAGGAAAAGCTGCATGAGATGCATACAGATAAAATCTGGTGTTTTTACCCTGGCTAGGTGTTCCACAGCCACAACTGGCCATGTTTAATGAATGAAACGTCTGGTGAGAATCATCTAGCTGCTGCATCATCTCTTGTAGTTCAACCGAGGCTCTGTTAAGGGTAGAGCATGAATAAAATGACCAGCTCATCCCTTGTTCATTCCTGTCGCGAATCCACTACCTGCAAGCTCAACAGAGGCATTTGCTGGCCTGTCCTTCTTCCTTTGGTGCAGGTCTTCTTCATGTATGAGACATTGCTGAGTGAATATGGAATTGGGTATCTCACGTTGCGCTTAACGTTCTGGGCTTGATCACGATACTCCTACTTGTGTTGTGTTCATCACAGCGATTTTTAGCCACTCGTGCTGGATGTCAAGTCAAATCAGACTTATTTCTATAGTGATTTTTACAATGGAGCATTGTCTTAAAGCAGCTTTATAATCTTATATTATCTTAAAAGGTCAATCTCAAATTGAGCAAGCCTGGAGCGACAGTGGCAAAGAAAAACTCCCTGAATGTAGAAGGAAGAAACCTTGGGTGGGCCAAGACTCAAAAGGGACCCATCCTCCATGGGTGGCCTAGATGTTAATTGAAATACTTAAGTTGTTGTAATAGTAAAATGAAGTAAATAATATAATTACAATTAATAATACAATTTTAATTAGTAATGCAATTTTAATGCAATAATAAAATAAATATAAGATAATGATTTCTCAGCGGTAGGTTATTCTAGGCACATCGTCTCCTAATAATTAAATGGTGATGGGTGTTATTGCACTCTGGTGTGGCCTGGCCTTGGTGGCACTGGGTTCTGGATGTATAAGCCGGGCATGTGCACAGGACAGATTGCCTACTCTAAGTACACCTTAAGAGTTTTTATTTCAACATGTATTGTTTATAAGATGTTGGCTGGTCTGCCGGTAGGCCACACCATAGGTCATTCAATGACGCAACGTTAGGAAAATGACCCTGGAGCTTAAATGTGTAATTTATTCTTTGGACAGCATGTATGATGGAAATATTCTCTCCTCTTGTGTCCTGTGACTGAAGCACAACCAAGCTACAGGAATTGTGAAATCGCAAACTACATGGTTCCCCTCTCTCTCAGCACTGAGAAATTTCACGGGCGATTTCACTGTCAAGATGGACAGTGTATGACATGTTGGTGAGCAGTGGAGTATAGCAGCTTGGTGTGAAGAGCTGGTGAGTAAGCAGCACACAGTGAGTCAGAGAGAGAGAGAGATGTTGGGGGGTGACGTTACTCTTCAACAGGTCTTGTTATGTTGTGAATTCTTAAATATAGCCAGGCCAGTTTGTTCCTAATTTAAATGTGCAGTCCTATAGATTATTTGTGTAGACTGACATTGGGATGTAAATGACAAAAAACAACACTTAGGCAGGTGGCACGTTCATGGTTTAGGTTCTCGATATCCAGAGCAGGCTGTGATACAGTAAGAGCGAGTTGTTGTGGAAGACACTCATTGTTTCTCATGTATTAATGCATGCTGAATCTAAATATGTACTCAATGTATTGTTTCAGTAATAAATATTATACCGTTATTCATATTGTAAACAGTACTGTGCAATATTCTTCATTCACCCTTCGGTTACTTGTTTAAGCTTAGCAGTGGTATAATGGCCATATACAGTCGATTCCGGTTAATGGGACCACATCGGGATGTGATCGTTTTGGTTTCAATAACCGTCTGGTCCAATTAAACGAACATGCCCTTTGTAACAAGACGTGCTATGCAACATATTAAATGTTTATTAAACCTTTATTGTACGATTTACACGTATAGCGAACGTACAAACAAG
>JAVSBV010039891.1:0-11302 GCA_033117975.1 Parotocinclus spilosoma
CATTTATGTCATTTAGCAGACACCCTTATCCAGAGCGACTTACAATTAATACAGTCTTACAATCCAAGCAATTGTGGATTAAAAGCCTTGGTTAGGAACCAAACTGTGGCAGAGGTGGAATTTGAACTGGTACTGGTCCACAGCCCAGTACCTTAACCACTAGGCCACCACAGTCCCAGACCCACAATTGTATTGCAAGTTGAGTCAACTGCAAGTTGCTGTGTATAAGGATGTCTGCTAAATGACTCAAATGTAAACTTACTGTAATCATATACAAAAAGTTAAACAGATAATCATATCACATCCATAAAAAGACTGTCGCATTGAAGGCATTACAGAACAAGAGGTAAAGTTACTGAAATAGCGAACCAGATGAAATCATTAACAGATGTTTTGGTAGTGATTTTATTTTAAATTAAAATCCAAATCCAAGCTTAGAACTGGAAAATCTTTGATTAGACAAGTCAATCACCTGACCTGAAAAGCATGTGATTCGTATAGTGAATAGAAAACCTAATGTCCAGAGGAGATACCCAACACCTGGCGACATCTATTAGAGGCAGATTTCAAACATCCATTGCATGCAAAGGATGTGCAACAAAGCATGACTAATCTACTGTACATACCAGCACTATGTCTCAAAGATTATGGTAACCTCAACTAAGCTATGCACATAAAGCTGTATTTTTACAAATCCATTAATAAAATCTGAAAACGCACACTTTAACAATCCGTAAATTATTTGTGTACATTTTAAAGCTGTGCAGTGGCAAATAAAATAACAAAAACATCTGCAAGTTTATATTTAGACTGAACAGCAACTTTATCTAGTGCACAACCTTGTTCATGCTCTCGTTTTTCTTACAATAAAGAAGCACTTTGCAGCTCAACAATTACAGACTATAGTTCATCTATCCCTCTACATACGTTGTTACATCTTTACTCTTGTTCTCTTATGGTCAGGAACCCCACAGGACCACCACAGATCAGGCACAATTTGGGTGATGCTGGTCATTCAATGTCCATATCATTGCTTCACCTTGTAGATGTAACATTTAGAAATAGTATCTTTATCAGTGCTCACGGGATGCTGGCTACAGGATGTTAGCGGCTGTACATTTTTGGCTGGAGGACTACTTTCAGTCCTGCAGCGACACAGAGGTGATTGAAAACCTCAGCAGCACTGCTGCATCTGATAGTACCTAATCTGTGTAGAACTGCAAAATGATGTGACCATAAAACAAGAAAAACCCAAAATAATCTGAAAAGAAAGTAGAAATATAGCAGAAGTAGAAAGCCTTTTGCAGAAAGAGTTTAGCAGATATAATTATACACCAATATGTTCCATTTGGAGAGCATTATGAAGAGCATCCGACTCAAACCAAAATTAAGCTGCATGAAATCCAACTTGCCATGACTGTCCAGTGCCAGTAAAGCATGTGTGGAAAAGGGCTTAGATCATAGACCTACCATAAACATGCTTAATGTATTTACATTGGGTAAATTCCTGGTTAAACCCCTCCTCTTTGTGAATGATATAAAGTACTCAATAAATACAAATAGAAACTAGTGAATTTGGTTATTAATTAAAAAAAAAAAAAAACTTAATTTGCATGTTGGTAGTTCATGTTATGTTGTGGTACAGACTGACTGTACAGAAAATTTAAAGTTTGTAGTATTAGAGTTTGGATCGATGTGTCATGTAACTGATTTCAAAAGGGCCATATTAGCCATGTTTGAACAAATGTCTAACATCAACATTAGCTCATCTTCCACATGATGAGACAACAGACTGGGAAAAGCATTGTTAAAACTCACCGCCCCTGCAGAGGCTTTACTTCTTAGTATCTGTATCTGCTTTGTGAGGGTGCTGTTACATAAGCGCTGGCCAAAGTAATTTAGATTACCTTCAGGAGTCCTAAGGAGTAAAAGCCTGTATAACAAAACTGCACCCTTGGACAGCTTAACAGTGCATCACATGTAGTGTAGTACGGTACATTTACTTATTCTACTGGTATTTAAAATGTTATGTAGAGATATACTAATCAGATACCAAGTATAATATTGGACTATTACTAGCATATCAGGTTGATATCAGACTGGATGAAATCCTTAGAGATCAAACAGCACGCCCATGTGTTGATATATTGTTTTTTTTATGATAACTAAACCTGACATAGTTAACAGTTTAACAGTAAGACATTAGTATTAAGACAGTAGTAAATTATATTTACTCAAATGTATTCTCATAAAAGAATTCTACAAAACAGACAAACAGACTAAATTAAGTGAGTATAATATGTCTAATATTAACCATTTTCAGTAAGCACTGTACTTAAATACAGAGTTATCTCTGAACAATGTGTGGCACTCATCCAGTTTAACATTCTTCTGTTAACCCCCATAATTATGTCACTGCTACATAATCACAATCGATTTGTGTAATCAAACAACTTTGACTTTGCATTTGCTTTTCTGATGATCTTGTTTAATCAAATGCTTATTTTTTATTCGCTTCATATTCCCTGATGTTTGTACACAGTACATATTGAAACCCCCAGTTATCAGAGAGTAAAACCATTTACTGATTCAATAATGTGAAAGTGTTTTGTTGAGTGACAATACAAATCATGTATGTGGCGCACAGTCATCACTTCCTCATGCCTGTGATGGGTCACATAGCTTAGGTTCTGGGTATTAGATCAATATTGTAGACCATTCCATACACAGAGCTCTGAAAAGAGCATTTGAGAATTATAAAGGCAGAGGGAGAATCAGTCTTACAAGGTATTCAAGATACCAGTCATTTCTATTTTTGGTTAAAACAAAGCAAATCGGTCAAAAAGTACATTTCAGTCTGCAAAGAAATCCAGTCCTGCTCTGGAAGTACTGGATGTGTTTTCAGTGTAAGACAAGTAAGAGACATTTTGTCTTCATTGCTTAGTGATCAAGTCCAAGCAGAGTCATGCGAGTTAAGAGGTCAGCATGCTAAATGGACATGCAGGACAATGAAAAGTCAACATGCCCATAATGAGAAGGCTGAGTATTAATTACTTTAACTTAATGCAACAACATCAGACACAAAAGTTTTTGGAATAGGTAGTTAAATTCATTGACTACAATAATCCCAAAATATATTTTTACAATGTGGTATTCTAGTTTGTATAAGCCCCTACAACTCACCACAATAGAATAGAAGAATAATACATTCTTGTACGGCTTTAAATGTTTTCAATTGTCAGTGTATTCCATGTCATTTGCCCAGCAGTGATGTGTTAAATCTTTCCTCCAGTACCATTGAGTGGTTAAGAATGTGAAGGTTATTTGCACGTCCTGCACTGCAGGACATGGCTGATGAAATATGAGAATGGATGACTCTGTGCATGTCATGTGTGGAGGGTTGTGAGATGAGTCAGAGATACAGAGCACAGGATAAAAGGTAGTGAACTGCCTCAGCAGGGTGGCAGACCATAAAACAGAAAGCAACCTGAATTTTCAAAATGATATGTTGGAGAGTGAAGTGGAGCAGATCTGTTGGATGTCTGCAGTCTCAAAATAACAATTCACTAACCAAGAGCAAATCTAAGCCTTTGAGGAAGTCCTTAACAAAAGCCACAAATGTAGTAGCACCATTAAGGCTTGTACACAAAATCGTAATGCTGTTTAGGTCATTTATTTATAGTGTTTTAACAACACGCAACAGTTTGTGAACACCAACAAATTACATACAAGCATGTTGGTAATAGTATACATTTGTCTGGCTTTACTATTCTGAGAAGGCTTTATACTAGCAGTGGGAGATCTGGAACAAGCATGTTACTTTTTTGGAGGGATCAAGATTCATGAAATTACCACAATTATTATTTGTAACTGCTTTTTAAGAAGATGCAGCTGAAGACAACAACCAAACTAACTTTTCCAACAATGAAAGTCTAGGTCCACAGAAGAACAGAAAGCACTCCGACTGGTACAACCCACAGATGGGCACACGAATGAGCGACTCGATTCAAAGTCGCACTTAAGTTGCCTAGACAGACTTTAGACTTGACTTGAAACCCATCCCTAATGACTCTTGACTCGTCCAAAATGACTTGTGAACATTAAGTCAGTCAGTTATCCAGGCACTGTGTTATAGAAAAAAAAACAGTGTGTGTAAATGTTGCCATTTTTCTGTACTTTTATTTAGGTATTTTGGGACGCAGCCAATTGTCTCATGACGTATCACAACATCCGCTTATCACGAGCGGGAAATCGAAGAGAAGCGTCAAATGTAAGCAAACGAGGGTAGCATGGCTTCGGTTGGAGTACCATATGTGGTAGCCTTCGGCTACAGGGAATTTTAAATTCAGGGATATAACCGAAGGGTGGCAACATGTAACGTGCTTTATGTTTTAAAATGTTTAAGAGAGCTCAAGAACAAATTCAAAAAAAGAAATTTTTAAATCATACACTTAAATATGTTGTATTGACTTGAGACTCCACTAAGACTCTAGCCTAATGGCTCGTAACTTGACTTGGACTTGTATTTTGCGCCTTATGAACATCTCTGGTACAACCTACATAAACAGATTGCAATAAAGGACACCTCCTGTTGAGAAAATGTAAGAAATTACCACAATTAAAACAAGCTGAGTAAAATCTGTGTATGTGTACCACTGCACACCAGAGAATAAATGGTAAAAACAAGCAGCGAAACAAAAATTGGATTTTTGTCTCACAGCCCTCAACTAACAGCCCCCCTTCACCCTTGTCTATTCTGTGTGTGTATTCTTGTTTAGATTCCTGATGTCTCAAAGCACTTTTGTAAGTCGCTCTGGATAAGGGCATCAGTTAAATACTGTAAATGTAAATATAAATGTTAATTGTGTTCATCTGTCAATACCTCTCATGCTTTTCAGTTGCCTGCTTATCTGAAATACCTACTCAAGTTGCAAATTTAACAGGAAACGCTTGTTGTTTGAAAATAGTGGTGCTTTAAAAAAAGTTTTTCCTATTAACCATGGTTACCTCCAAGGAAAAAAAAAATGCTCAAAAAATGGTAGAGGACAGGCGTAAGTGCATCTAAATGCACAATGTGTCAAAAAGGGCGACAAAAGAAGACACTTTTCTCCAAAAAAACATCAAAAACTGACATTCTGCATAAAGTATAGGGGTTGGATTGTAGAGAACTGGGGGAAAGAATGGGTTGCCATCATTCAAGATGTTGCAAAGCTGCTATCCAGCATGCTGAGGTAAATTGCAAAAGTCTTCAAGAAGGATATATATGTATAAAACATACATATTAAATCTTTGTTTAAACTGGGTGCATTTATCAATATTTTAAATTGTATGGAATGTTTGTGATTGTACTTCATCATACCACAATCATCAGCCAAGGTTTTTTTTTAAAAAACGAGCAATTCAACTTTCTCAAAACTTATGGCCATGTACAGTATCCAATATAACATTGCCAAATATGCTATGTGCTAGGTGTTTAGATTAAATCCATTGGCAAAACGTGAAATTTGAGTATATATTGTGGATGTAAGTGAAGAATATCGATATATTTTATAGAAAGCATTTAAAATAGAGACGTACAACTTAACCGACCTGTGACTGGATTTTCAGTGTAAATCGGCCAGTTGTGTGCCAGTGAACGATAGCACCACAAACACAGCCACACAAGGGAAAAAACACTGCTTTTAATAACATTTATCCACAATGAAATATTGTCTTAAGCACAGTTCCGGCTTTAAACAGTTTGTCTCGCTTCACATTATAGCTCAATATTAGTAATGGAGCAGTGATGTGGTATGTTCCAAATGATTGAATTTCTTGTATAGTGTCAAGGAAAAAAATCCCTGAGATTAAAGAGGAAGAAACCTTGAGAGGAACCAGACTCAGAAGGGAAACCCATCCTCATTTGGGTAATAAACATAATTAACATTATATATTAAAACACTTAAATGAAAACTAATGAAAAATAAAAAGAAAGAAAGAAATCCTAAGGACCTAACTGGGTTATTATTAGACTTATTTGTGTGTTTTCAGGAAACGTTGAAATAGTAGCTTAGTGTGCAACACATGGAATCTCTTAAAACTGATGGACACATTTTAATCATTCACAATACATTTAGCAGACGGCCTTATCCAGAGCGACTTACAGCTTATCCAGTCTTACAATACAAGCAATTGTGGGTTAAGGGCCTTGCTCAAGAGCCTAACTGTGGCAGCTTGGCAGAGGTAGGATTTGAACCCTGGACCTTCTGGTCCAAAGGTCAGTACCTTAACCGCTAGGCTACCACAGTCCGAATAAAATAAAATATAAATTAAATATCATATTGCATGTCTCTATTTTCCACTTAATATAATTGTAATAATCGCATTATTGGTGAGGTACTGGTGCTGTATAATAAATCCCTGTCGTACAGCCATCCCCAAATCACCTCAAACTTGTCTGATAAAGTTACGGTCAGGGCTCTGAGCAAGACACCAAAGTTCTTCTTAAAAGATGGAAAACTACTTGGTTTTGGACTTTGGGACTTAGCAGCGCAATAGGTATATGAACTTGCATGCAGGTGAGGTGAAAAACTGTGGGTGCATCACATGGGTAGTCACTGACATGTTCAACCCATTTTACTCCCAATTCTTATTTTAAATGTGGTGTGTACATATGTTTGCCCTTAAAGTATACATTAGCCCACAACCTCTCACAGCAGTCCTGATCATTTCATAGTAAAAAATCTGTAGGCGCATCTTTACAGGAAGAGGACAGCGCACAGCTGGTTCCTGGGGCTAAACGCTGAAACAATGATCCAGCAGACCCCCACTACTGGTGCAAAACAGTGGTGTCCCCTTCATCCTCTCAATCACCACCCCCACCAGAAGCAAAAGATTTCATCTCCGCCCATTAGTCTGCACTTTCATGAGGGCAGGATGAGCCATGCTGCTCAGGGAAAAGCCTAAGTGTTATGAAGCCTTTTGAATGGGCAGTGTTATAAATGAGATTGGGGAATGCTCACGCCATCAGTCACTCAGCAGATACCAGCGGTAGGGGCCAGCAATGGATTATTCATATCCTGATAGAATGGCCACTGCCATACAGGTTGTAATAGACGCATACAATCCATGGCTAAAAATGGAAAGCAGGAATAATGTCAATTTGGGAAGCATTAGTTTAAAGGTTTAATGGTGCGGCTCTCTTATGCCCCCTAGTGCCACCAAGACTTAGAGCTAATCAACCCACAACAGCCTTTTCAACATGTCCTTATTTCCTCTTTAAGGACTCCGCAATTTTACATACAATTATGATCTTTCTGTAGTCCTATTTAGAATTGTTTGTTGGCATGACAAGCTGAAATCTGGACTGTTGGGCTGCTTACTTGTTAAAAGTAAGAAGCAGGCTTATTATGACTCATGGTAACAAATTTGAAAGGCTGTGTGCTTAAAATAAACATGAGCACAAAATGATGCTTTCTGTTGATGGGAAAAGATTGCTTATTATTTAGGTAACTGAAGAGGTCATGGATTGTGCCTTAATAGTTAAATCCAATAACTGCAGAAAATCTGATTCTCTCAGTAATCGGATCAGTGTGATAGCGTGAACTTTGGTGATCGAATGGAACAACTTCTGGTTTACATGACTCAGGCAATCATCCGGTTTCAACTTTGCAACCAGTCAGCAAACTCAGGAAAGGACGTGACGAATATTTCAAACTTTAATAATTACATTTTTCATTTTCTTGACCTGAACTTCAGAATTTCCCCAAATTACATTGGTGGTTGTACTGAGGAACCTGTGTTTAAGTCTAGTGCTGCGAGATCCTGCACAGAACCAAGCAATCAGGTCCATTGAAAAAAGTCACAAAGAAGCAAGGTCGATTAGAACATGCAGACCTAGTCTGCTAGTAAAAGCTAGATTCATTCGCACGACTGAAAAAAACTAAATTAAATTAGAATAAAGATATAAATGTACTAAGAAATCATACTACTGAGTGCTCTTATTCATTTTCATAATCTGATCTAAGAAATGGGAGCAAGCTATTTACATAGTAAGATAATTGAATAATAAATATCATATAACAGGTTTGGATTATTAAGTGCATGTAAACGCACTTTGGTCCTTTTGACTGTTGCCATTTTGAATTCCTAATAGTTGGGTTTGAGTTCCTGAATAGTTGGCAGCAGACAACTGTTACATTTCCTCTACCTTCAAAAACTTCCTTTTGGCATTGCTCAGGGGTCCAGGCGTTGCACTCTTTTCTCCAAGTTACTCCATGAGACTGATTAATACTAAATATTTTTAAATAACCTCTTATTCCTAAATTGTAGCTTTATATTGTTTGTTGGGAACTTCAACATGCTTATTGAGTGTAGTGGTTACTTTTGTGGTATTTCTCTAAACTATCACTTAGAGCTAGTAGAACTTGCCATAACTAATACAAAACTAAGACTTAGTCAGTGAGCATCCACTCGCAAAAAGGGTTCCCCTTTTATGATGTTTGCCATGACCGTTTTGAAACTGCTTCCCTTTAATGAACTTTCATTTGTTGTGAATATTGGACCTGCAGTTTTTTCAACAACCATGTGACCTTTCCGTGCCAAATGTTTTTTAAAAGTGAAAGCTGTCAGAGAAAATTAAAGAGGTGACAGTAGTGCTGGGCAGTACGATTTAAAAATATATATTTTTTAAACGAGTATAACAGTTTCACTGTTCAGGGAAGTCTGGGTTTTTAGATATTTTTGTAGCTAATTCTACAGTCAGGAGTACATGGAATAAAAAAAATTACCACATACAATGAAGGATTTGATTACTATAGTTGTTACTTTACCCCACAGAATTACACCTATATGAGGAAGTCAGCATGACTGAAAAGTTGAGTTGAGTTTTTATTGTGCAAACTACAACTTAAAAAAAATGGGAAAAAAGAGATGCCTTTTTTTGTTCAGGTATTTTTCACCCCATTTCACACATCTTGAATTCAGTGTTTACATTATTGGTCTGAACACCCATCTCTCGCCTGGATTGTTACTTGCTTTTCCTGTTATATGAAGTACCTTGGGAAAATGCCCTTTAAAGCGATGTCTGAGCATTCGGCTTCACTGATTCACAAGCACTATTGGTTGACGCCATTGAATCCGAAATCTGATACATTCTGTATTCCAACACCTCTGCTGAGGTGATTTCTGAGGAGTAATTTGCTGTATTACCAACAGTGGCTCGACAAACTTTGCAATATATCGCCTTTTAGTGTCCGATTTATTATTAAACAAAAAACTTCCAAACTGCAGACAGATCCTCTCTTGGTTCCTCAGATCCTCAAGTTCTTCTTTTGAACCACTGGTCTTTATCCTCAATCTCTGTTTTCTGTTCTGATTTGACAGAGCCTCTCCCAGTTGTTAATACACTATCTTGCTATATGCTAGTTTGGGCAGGGCTAGAGAGTGTGTTATGCTATCTGGCAGTGGTGAAACGGTTCTACATAGTGCTTTTAGTAACAAACATTATTAGATTATTTTCTAACTTTTGAAGTTTATTGATGATTTCAGATGTGTTACAGTATGGCACATATGAAAAACAGTAAATTAAAAACAATATACCACCCAGCAAAAATTGATGCAGCAAAGCTTTGTGGGTGAAGGTAAGCTATATTACACTGCAGCAGACCTGATGTTCTACAGCACAGTACGTTTCGGTGCATTACACTAGCCGAGATACGCACAGGACTGAGCTGATAAATAAGTAATGCCAGAAACTCTAAAATGGCCTGCTGACCTCACAGGACCTGCTGCTGGATGACTCACTGTCTGGCCCTTAACCATTCAGAAAGAACTGTTCTTCCCCACATTTACCCATCATCTAATATCCATATCAATACGAATGTGGTACTGTAATTAGGGGTATGACGTAATGCAAGTTCAATGGAACAACTTAAACCTGAAATGTAATCCTTATTTTATTACAAAACAGAGAACAATGCGTTGGAACCCTTCAAGGATGCAAAACACAGATGCGATAGTGTTGTGCTACAAAAGTATGTGTACACGTTGCTAGTACCAGGCTGGACCCTGTTGCCTTTAGAACTGCTATAATTATTCATGGAATAAGTGCTGAAAATGTTCCTTAGCAATTTGTTCCTTTTGACAAGATAGCATCACACAGTTGCTACGGATTTGTTGGATGCATATCCAAGTTGCAAATCTCCCATTCAACGCATCCAAAAGGTGCTCTATTGGTTCGAAATCCCGTGATTATGGAAACCATTTGAATACAATGAACTCATTGTCATGCTGTCAAGAAACCAGTTTGAGATGGTATGTGTGACATGGCACATACATGTTGGGTACACTGGTTTAAAGAGATGGACATGTCGTGTCAAGTCATGTTCTGTCATTTTTCTTTAACAGTTCGAAAGAATCGGCTCAAGAAATTAAATCGTGACTACTCATCAATGTATGAAATTAAAGAAGAGTATGTGCAAATCATGCTAAATTATTATACATTAATACAGGGGAGAACATAGGCATGCTAGAAGCTGTTATTGATTCTGCAAAGCCAGATTTTAATCATTTTCTTATGTATTTATAATTCATTATTGTTACAGTGCTTCCCGTATAAAGTACAGTATATTCAAAAATATTAATGTTACATTAAACCATCATTTCAAACAAGTGTACAACCAAGCCATATTTATATCATTATTGAGATATTAGAAGTGGTGTTTATATTGTACAGCCTTACTTCAAAAGTAAATGTTCTGTGCATTCAGAGATGCTCTTCTCCATAATTTTGTTGTAATTAATGCTTATTTGAGTTACTGCTGCCTTTCTGTGAGCTTGAAACAGTCTTTTCAATTCTCCTCTGACATCTGTCAACAACAAGATATGCTCACTCAGAAAACTGCTGCTCACTGGATATTTTCTTTTTCCACCTCAGACCATTCACTGTAAACCCTAGAAATGGCTGAGCATCAAAATATCAAACATCAGGGATTTCTAAAAATACAAAGACAGCTCTTCTAGCACCAACAACCATGCCATATTAAAAGTCACTTAAACTTTATTCCCCATTCTCATGCTCTTGAACTTCAGTAGATCATCTTGACCATGTATACATACACTATATTGCAAAAAGTATTTGCTCACCCATCCAAATGATCTGAATCATTTGTTCCAATCACTTTTATGGCCACGGGTGTATACAATTAAGCACCTAGGCATGTACACTGTTTTTACAAACATTTGTAAAAGAATGGGTCGCTCTCAGGAGCTCAGTGAATTCCAGCGTGGAACTGTGATGGGATGCCACCTGTGCAACAAATCC
>JAVSBV010039902.1:0-11302 GCA_033117975.1 Parotocinclus spilosoma
GGTCCTCTGTCTGTACCATAACACAGTGTAGGCATTGCCAATCAAATTTAGTTTCACCTCAGTTCAATGGCCCATTTCCGCATAACTACAACTTCTACAAAACATCATAGAACCTCATCCAGTTCGAACCACACAATGCATGCAGTCCTCATTCAAGACTTCCTGAGGTAGCTAATGAACACAACACCTAGAATCATTTACATACAGGCAGAAACAAGATTCATCTGACCACATATAATGTTTCAATTATGAACAGTCCAGTACATTTTTGTATTTTTTTACCCACACTATCCGGGCAACTTTGTGAGCAGAAGTGTGTATGGTGTCATGCGGTATGCGTGGTATGCGGTTCTTGGTGAAGTGTTTTTAATAATATGACATAGAAAGACCACTGCATTGACTTCTAGGATCAATTCTTTTCTATATGCAAAGCAGTTTTTCACAAGCTGTGAAACATGCCACCATTTTGCCACTGCCGTTAGACCCGTATGACTGTGTGCTTCAATACGCCTGCAAATGTAGCTGTTTCCTTCACACTATGGTCTTTGGCATGCCCAAATGGAATCACTCATTTTTGGGTTGCATTAACATGAGACATTCACTGCATTGTACCACCTCTTCTCTGAATACCACCACATACCCCACAGTTATTAATAGGCAAATCATCTGTTTAAGTTACTTAAAATGCAAGGTGACAATTTTTTTTGTCTGGTGAGTACATTTATCTTTTTACACTGTGTTATATCAAATGGACATTTTACCTAAAAAGGTATTATTATATGTTAATAATATAATATTAGCAAAATACAAACAGAAAAAATCAGCAAAAGCTGTGACAGCATGGAGAATTAAATATTTAAAGTTTGACTATTGTTTTAAGAATCTGGAGAATTTTTAGTGCATAAAGGGGTAGGGTGCAAGTGTAAACTAAATGCCTGTTATTTCTGATCCCCCAGATGGCACTGCATCAAAAATAGTTAATCAATAGCTGATATAACCACATGGAAAAGAGATTACTTTGCCAAACCTTTGCTAGTCATTACAATACGGAGTTACATTCACAAATGCTTTTTTAAAGCTTTTAATATGAAGAGCATTTTGTTTTCCAGTGATTGCCTTGCCTAGTCTTATGAATGCCAAGAAAATGTCATGAGTTATAGATTAAACACAAGGATCACTAAGACTTTTCCTCAAATATAATGCTGTGCGTGTGTGTTTGTGTGTGTGTCTGTGTTTGTTTGTGGCTAGATCGTGAGTGCATTAAATCACCATGTTTAATTCTTGCATTCCATCTGAAAAACAGACCTGTATTATTATTTTATGTACTGCACACAATTATTAAGCCCAATGCCCAACTCTTCTCTGCAGTCTGTCAATCAGGAAAAATGATAACTGGAACAATACTCTTTAGTCTGATTCTCCATCTGTCACAGGTGGTGATAAATGAAAAACTCTAAGCTAACGAATTCTCCAGCTGCAGGGGGCTTCCATTTGATCTTCGTTTCTTACCAGGAAACCTCACAGCACAGCTAAGACATAGAACTGACTTTGCAACAATGATGACAATGGATAGTGGGTCCCCTAAGCTTCACCTATTCCTCATTTGGGGGCAGAATGATCATTATAGTGCTTAAAAGGATTGGGGTACTTATAGTCAGTTTAAGTTGATTTTGAACTAAAAGGGATTTAATTAAGAAATAGTTGAATGACCCCAGGTCAGAAAAGCTAGGAATTTTCATAGGCTTGAAAGCACTATTGTCCATTATATGGTTGTATTATATGTATTATGTCATATGTGTTATTATGTATTATTTAAATTTAATAATGATAGAAAGGTGACAAATATGCTCAAGCCATAATTACTGACAAGTAACACAATCAAATATGTTAAGCAATTGATAGAATTAATTTACCTGTTTAATCTTAATATCAGTTAATTATATAATTTCAAAGCTTTAAAAGCTTTGTTATTAAAAATGGTTGCTAAATTGTTAAATTATAAGCCTTTTTTATTTATAAATCTTCCCTTTATTAAAAAAATATTACTGATATCAGATAAATATTTGCTTAGTAATAGTCATATCTTTCTCTTATAATCCTTCCTAAATGCAAAACCAAAATCCACCACTTGCAAATGAAATGAGGTGATCTGGAGCATGCTATAGTTTAGTTTTTGTAAATTTGAATATGAATTCACACCTCATATTAATATGCATTGCTTTTACTACATTAACTGCTTTTACTACATTAACATTCAGCGCACATCTGTGCTGATTTGGCTATTTGTGAGTATTTGCATATGTTAATTAGATAATGTTAAGTAGATGGAATAAGCAGTTCAGCATTATACAAAGCCTAATATAAATAAACATTTTTGGAGGCTTGGATCTGTTGAAAATAATCTGGCAACTTTTGTTAATTGCTCAATTAAATATCAAGTGGAGACTCGGAGACTGAAAAAAAATGTTTTTGTATTTTTGTTTGTTTTATATTATGTATGTATATTTTGTATTTTAATAATGATGATAATGATGGTGATGATGATGATGATGATTATTATTATTATTATTATTATTATTATTAATAATAATAATAATAATAATAATAATAATAATAATAATAATAATAATAATAAAATACAATTATGCTGTAGTGTAATTAGAATTATGTGATGTTGTTCAATGAGCCATTTAGGCCTAAATAACGAGACATATTTCAGGTAAGCTTTATTTGCATTCTTTTGTTTTGCACTTACAGTGGTATATAGTGTCACATTTTAAGCAACTCTAGCATTCTACAAATGTGTTCATTCTGTGTGTTTACTGAGGTGAGCAGTACCAGTTTTAAGCCGAGGATTTAACTGAACAGCTCCATTCTTAGGTAGACACCTTTCATCTTATCACACATGCTTCTTTCCCTTCTATTGTTTGCATTTGTGATGTTGCTATGACGACTGGACTCCAGGCCCACATTGATGGGTTGTACCATTATTGGTGGAGATGAAGGGGAAACACTGGGCATACTCAGTTAACCAACCAACTGTAATGATGCAGCTTTGGTTATGCAGCAGTACATGCACAAGTTCAGAGATGTGAATCATAAAGTACTCTTGTGGTATGTTTATGGTACAGTGTATATTATAGCACTTTTTTGATTCACATCCAGTATGTAATGTATGAAATATTGCTTCTCTCCGATTTTGCCACTTGATCCACACTTGATGTTTAATCATGTATTTAGGTAAACTGTAAAAATGAAAATAGAAGATATACAGTGGGAATGGAAAGTATTCAGACATCTTAAAAATTTTCATTTTTTTGTTTCATTGCAGTATCATTCAATTCATATCCTTCTTTAGATGGTTCTTCTCCTTTGTTGGAGTCTAGCTGTGTTTAATTGAACTGATTGGACTTGATTGGGAAAGGCACACACCTGTCTATATAAGACCTCACAGCTCATACATGTCAATGCAAATGAGATTCATGAGGTGGAAGGAACTGCCAAAGGAGCTCAGAGACAAAATTGTGGTAAGGCAAAGATCTGACCAAGGTTACAAAAATATTCTGCAGCACTCAAGGTTCCTAAGAGCGCAGTGGCCTCCAGAATCTTTAAATGGAAGGAGTTTGGGATGACCAGAACTCTTCCTAGACCTGGCCGTCCAGCCAAACTGAGCAATCGTGCCAAAAGAGCCTTGGTGAGAGAGGTAAAGAAAAACCCTCTCTGCAAACAGAGCCCCCCCTTCCTGAGGCTGTTTCAGTTTCATGATAAAATTCTGATCATCAAATGATTGTGGAGTTGTATGACACGAACAAATGAGACTTGTTTATTGTTGAGTTGTTAATGCTCAGCAGTTTGGACTCAACCAATCCAGAGTTAAACATGAATGCAGTTTCTAAAAAGCATAATTGCTAACTATAAGCAGAAAGCAAACATTTCCACTAACATACACTGCTCAAAAAAAAAAAAACACTTAAACAACACAATTTAACTCCGTGTTTTTTTATTTTTTGAGCAGTATATTTCTAATATAAATGTTGGATCGTTACAAAATGTAACAAAGTGACAATATGGTTAGGTATAATAGTTTGTGTTGCATTGCATCTGTTCTACTTTAATGGCTTGTGTGAAAATTAATGCGAATATATAAAGGGTTCATAAACTTTCAAACACCACTGAAAATGGTTTATGGATCATGTTCCAAAAATTATACACAATGAAAATCCCCTGTCTGTGATATCCACTGTATGAATAGACCAAAACACAGGTGCAAATCATGCAGAATGCGTTATTCTAATATAATCACCAAATCAAAATGTTCTGTGTGCATACTGTACTTAAGTATACATTTTCACATTGACCAAATGGTATAGCATTTTGTTTTTGGGCTTCTAGCACTGATTTACCTCTTGACTTCTAATAAGTTGGTGTTGTATAATACCCATTTATATGCCCCTCCTCCATGCTGGTAGCAAATGGCATCTTATACAGCTCTGTAATTTTCTCTGTGTTGACTGAGCAGATGCTTGCTGACACACCTCCAACCTTTTCTCAGATTGTAATCATATGTTATTTTTTTCTGGCCTCACCACCAGAAACTGCTCAAGATGCAGCTAGTGAAGGGTTGTTCGATTTGATTCAATATAACCTGCTGGAAGGGTCATGAAGGTGGGGAGGAGTGAGACCAGGACAGAAGGGAGCATGATCAGGTTCCATGTTGACAGGAATACCGATGGGGTTTTAGCTCTCCACACTGTCTTCTTTTCATACTTCGCCTCCCCTACTGCACACCCCTTCCCTTATGAAAGGCCTATCCAGTGTGCCCTTTAAAATAAGATAGATTTGAGATTAGCTGGGCTCAGAACACTCAGTCTTGTTAGGATGATGACTACCGTATTGAGAATAGATGATTATGTCCCATCACTCTATGCAAATAAAACTCTCGAACAATAGGCTGTGTTTGCATAATTAATACATAGCATAATTATCAACCCTTTGAATACGTGACATAGGAAGCGTTATTATTTATAAGATGAATGGGAGTCAGCTAAAGATATTTGTCCACAATCCAGACCATGATTTGTTTTTAACATGGTGTACTCTATGGCAGCAGCTGCTGCTGTTTCTTAAGTTAGGGGAATGCATGTAGGTTCGGGATACTTATATTCCTCAAGTGGAGTTGCATTTAGTTGTGTTGCCTAATACAGAGCTGTATTACATAATAACACAAATTGTTGTTATGTATATGTGAATTGTAAATGTTATCAATCAATTATTAGATTTGATTTATCAATCATCACAAAGAGATGTGTTGAGACAGAACAAACTAAAACAGTGCTCTCCCCTATAAACACAGAAATGTTTTTTTCTGCTGTGAAAAATTTGTGCATACATATTTCAATCACTGACACTGATGTCTGTGCATTTGGTTGTAACAGAATATTGTGTTAAATTTGTCCAATTAGCATAGTTGTAGAAGATGTAGAAGTGAGATGTAGAAACTTCAGTGTGTGTCTATTATTTCTGTAAATCTTAATAATTAAAGAACAGCACTATCATTTGATTTGCTAAAATATTCGATTTCACCGAGATTACTCGTATACACTACACTATTATATACACTTTCATAAACTTTCAATAATGCATTGTAAAGGATGTTCCATATAAACTTAAAGCAATTGCCTGTGCTAAATGGTCAAAAACGTGGACTAGACATTGTGCATTTGGTTGATTGAGTTGAGATCAACTATCTGCTTCAACAGTGCCAAAACATTACTTTATAGACCTTGTTTTTTGCAACTGGACATGGAATACACAATTGACAAAAGCCTGTTGTGTGCTGTAATATTAAGATTTCCTTTCAGTGGAACTAGTGGGTTACATTTACATTTTTACATTTACATGTACAGTATTTAGCAGACGCCGTTATCCAGACACTTACAAAAGTGCTTTAAGGTTTTAGGCATCAGGTTTAGCCCAAAACATCAAGAACACCACCATACCTCCATCCTCAGCCAGGCAGGTAGCATTCTTCTGTTATTTCACAAAAAAACTGAAGTAGCAAAGTGTGATTATGTAACCCCGTTAACTTGTAATTTGTGTGTACAGTGATGCTTGAAAGCTTGTGAAGCTTTTATAATTCTCTAATTTACTTTTTTGCATAAATAAGACTTAAAACCATCAGATTTACACATAAGTCCTCAAAGTAGATAAAGTTCACTCAACTGAACTTGGAATGATTATAGCCAATCTTAACAGTTTAGTTGCAAATTATTATGGTTACCTCACATTGCATTCCTCACTCCCATTATCTTTTTATCCCAGGGTGACCATGAACTGTGTCAGGACTTTTTGAGAAAATGCTTCATGGTGCAGCTCTCAGACTGCAGTGTTTAAAAGCATATCACACTTATCAACTCGCTGCTCTCCGGTGACCTCCTTACCCGGGCTGACTCGCCACCCCTTCCCAGCCACCATGTGAAAGCAGCAGCTAAATCTACTGTTCCAGTTCCAGCCCTGGTACCTACCCCTATAGGGAGTGCTCCTCAGGTATGCTTGGACTGACCAAAACAGATTGCTTTGTGTGAGATATAACAGTAGAATTAAATATGACAGGAAATAGATTATACAAAATAGTATATAAACTAAACCAGATAACTCTAGAACTGTGAGGTGAACATATCAGTAGACCAACTTTTTATCTTAGCCAAGTAAATAAAGTGCAGAATTTCTACCTTTTGGGGGGATTTTATGCAAATCAGCATATTGTATAAAACTGTGGCTAACCCCTCTGTCTCTGTCTCAGACATCAGACATGGAAGCGCTAGCATTTCCATTCATTTGAAATGTATGCTGCATTATTCACTATATTTATTTCATTCCTTCGTTCCGTTCAGAGTTCTCTGATATCCACAGGGGTCATCTAAATGCAAATACGCACGTGCATAAAACCGGACAATCTCCTGTTAGGCTACACTGATTCTGTGTGACATACAGTTCTGGCAGCTGTGTGTTTGAGGAGACAATGCACAATCATATCTACTAATATTTTGTATGAAAAATGGCTAAACAAAGTGAAAATACAGAACGACATTTGAAGTTCTGATGGTATCCATCTCAATTTTGAATACAGAGTAAAATGGTAGTTTCTACATTGGTATTCTTAATCAGACTCAGACTTTTGAATTTTGTTTCTACAGATGCTTACAGTGCACACCCAAAAAAAAGGACAATCACACATACTGTCTCTGTTACACACATTCGCACATTTATACATCTAAATATTAGAATGTGTGTTTCGCTTTATATGTTAAATAGGTGCAGTTTTATGAGCAATATAAAAATTGCAACAATAGCAACAAAAATAATTAATATAAATATTACAATTATAATATAGACTTTACAGCCTTTAAGAGGGGCACATCATTAGTCTGAGCCATCACCTACGACAGTCAATTACCCATAGTAGTGATACCAGGGATACTAACGGCTTCGGCATCCGAAGAGTGTGCAGGATATGCCCAGCAGCAACATCTGATGGGAAAATATGTCACAGAATATCAAATGGAACCTGCATGACTCAAATGCCCAGTCTTATCTAATCTTGCATCTCCTTATCCTCTAATATTATAGTCAATTACATATGTAATTCATATATTATATATTCGTATTCATACATATAGCATTTATTTTGAAATCCTTCTTGTTGAATTTTTTTTTCTGGTGTGCTAACTTTGACAACAAACAAGTGTGCAGGATCTACAGACCCAGCTACAGCAATCATATCTCATCTTGTATCCAGGTGGTCTAACACAGTACTAGAACCTCCTACAAGCTACAAGTTTACAGTTTTCTACAATAAACCTATCCTTTTTCTCTAATATTGTAATTATATTATATATATTTAAGCCAACAAGAGGAGCCAATAACAAGCATATGATGATTTTGATTTTTTTACATAAGTGCTTACAAACTGGCAGTATTTATTACTAATAAACTACATTAAAAAGTGAAGTGTATGTGTCTTGTAAATCGTGTGATTTGATTTTAAATTACATTCCTGTGTCTTTGCCTTTGCCAAGACCTGTTTTACTTTTTACATTTTAACATAGCATACTTAGCTTACTTAAGAAGTATAGGAGGACATAATGCATCCTCTCCGTGGGATCTGGATTTTACACATCCCACACCCATACAGCAACAACCTTTCCTTTTAAAAGCAATGTATTTCACACATTGCTAATATAATCTACTTTGGTGATGTCTGTTTTATACTGTAAACTATTTGTCCTTAGCAAGCTGCTTAAATAACTACTCAACAGATTTATCAATGCCCTACAACTACAACTTTAATGATGAAAGTATTGTTTTACGTGAAAGTACAGTGCCTGTTCATGCAGATGAAAGTAATTAATTCAGGAAGAGTAAATTAGATGTTCTTGCAGTTCACATTACTGTGGGTAATGACTTTTGCCTTTCTAGGAAAACATGATCTACCCCACAAAATTAAATTCACCTCACTCCTTATATGCAAATCAAATTAGTAGAGTGTTGCAGATGTGAGGTGAGCTGAGAAATTCAAATATTTAGTAAGATTTGTCAGGTCTTTGCTTAATGAAGCATGCAGCTCAGGACTTGTTAAACAAGTTTGTAAAAGTGTAATTACATGAAATCCATGTGACACAAGCAAAACTCTGGTATTTAATTAAAGAAGAGTTTTGTTAATTTTTTTGTGATGGGTACATTGACATACTAATTGGCAAGTTTCTGTAATGGTAAATAAGTGGCCAATTTCCCTTTACTGTGCAATGAAGGAAAGGCTAACTATCTATGCTGGAATATTTGGTAAATGGTTTGCAGTGCCGTTTTTAAAAAGGATGCTCATCAGGCTGAAAACGGTCACAAAATCATCTCGAAGATCAAATTTTGTACTAATCCACAAGTTCCTGAAGGAACACTATTAAACGTCTAAGCAACAAAAACAACATTGATCAAAAACACTTACACTAAATGTTTAGTTTTATTTATTGTTGCACAGTCCAAAGACAGGTTTGTTAAATTAAATGGTGTCTAAAGTGCCCTAGTGTGTGAGTTTGCCCTAGTGTGTATGAATGTGTGAATAAATGTGCCCTATGATGGACTAGCCCCTGTCTAGAGTTGTTCCTGCCTTGTAGCCTGTGCTGCTGGCTAGACACTTACTCTTCCATGTCCCTGTCCAGGATCAAGCGGATCTGAAAGTTTAATGTTTTATTGGGTTTGAGTTTTAAGAATGTTTTCATGTTTATGCAGCTCCTAATATGTTCATAAAAGCACCACTGTAATATGCAAGCTTCCCCTGAATACACTGCTAACAAATATTATGGGATATTTTATTGCGGCACATTTAATTTTAAACTATTCCCCAAATTTTGTGGGCAGTATATATCTAGTGACCAAACAAATGCAGTATATTTTTACATGATTTACATGATTGCATGAGATAATTTTCTTATTTAATGTAAATTGTCAAGAGGGAAAATTATAAATATGTGCCGCTAACTTGACAGCTAGGAGGGACTTGAGAAGTCTAGGTGAGACTTCCCAATTAAATAGGCTCCATTTTAGAGGGCCAAGAGTCAAAGTCAGAATTAGTTATATTGTGCATATTACAATATAGCATTGTTTTAAAGCAGCTTTACACATATCTACACTAACAGGCTAACTGAGCAAGCTTAAAGCAACAGTGGCAAGTAATATCTGCCTAAATAAAATAAATAAAATAAATTTGATAAGAAAGAAACCTTGGGGAAACTAAGCCAAAATGGGACCTAAACTATTTGGGCAGTCTAGCTGTTACATGTAAGAAATAAATTAAATGGCCTTCTTATTATTAATAATACACTCTCCTTAGAATGTATAGAGTGAATGCATATAGGCTAAAAAGAATTTTAAAACTATATAATATGATAAAATAAAAAATATCCTTTAAAAAGAGAATTTAATAAAGTTATATGAAATATGAAATAAACAAACTACAGAATCTAGGGTCCTTCACCGTGGTATGTGTAAAGGTACAAGGGATAGAACTGGTGCCAGAAGAACAGCTTGGAGTGAGGACTACTGGTTCCTAAATAATAGATTGAAGAGGAAAAAAAATATCATCTTATTAACAGATCACAGTCATGCCAAGTGTAGCAAGAGACTCCAACAGCACTAATTATAAAAACATAGTTAGAAAGGTAGAACCAAGAAGAAGCAAATCAAAGAGAGATCACATAGGACATACAGTACAGTAATAGCCTGCCTCCCAGCAATCATCAAGCATTGGTGGTTGCACATGAGAAACAAGGAGGCAGAAAGCCAACTTCTTAGATCATCACAACACTGCTAACAAAAAAAACACCAGGTTCAAAGAATACAAACCCGAGGCCACATAGGACCAAAACCCAGATCTGCATAGCAACCTGACCCCTCACACCTGGCCCAACAACAGACTACTTATCTTGCTTCTTCGTTCTTGTTAGGGTTCCTACCTTCCCCCGGTGCGTTCGGCCGTCCTCGCCGGTCACCATTACAGATGTATCGGTGAGACGGTTTATATCCACTGTCTTATTATGCCCAGATCCCGAACAGCTGCCTCGCATCCTATTAAGGCGTGGTTTTTGGCGCTGTTCGAGGCCAGGTCATCGTTTATTCCAACGGTATTCCATCTCCGTTTGGTTCGCGTGTCTGACCATCGGCGTCCTTGCGCCCTACCGCGTTCCTTAGAGACAGTGGTGAAGTCCGCGGGCTTATTAGGGCCGAAGGACTGGTATGGATGGGTAACCTCCGAGGTACTTAGTCTGTTAGGGACGTTTGAGGGTTTTCCCGTTTTGTGCTCGTGCGTCCACCGCGCGTTTAGAATTAAACGCTACTCAGTCGTCGGTCCCTACCTAGCCTGACTTCAGCTGGGACTTTGTTCTGAATAGGACACTCCTGGTCTGACTTCTTCGTTTTTGAGCTCGCGCTCGCCCTCTGGCGCTTGGGAGCGGCTCGCGATCTTTTGCATCGGCGCTACCCGCGTATTTAGTTTATTTTTGCGAGTTGGTGCTTCGCGCCTATTGTGTGTGATGCATAATGTGTGTGATGTATAATGGCGCTTATGGGCTTGTATGTGCGCCCTTCTGGCGGCACAGCCCGTTCCGCCTTTTCTCCTTCTCCCTCGCGTTCCATGCGCATCAGAGCTCATGCTCGCCCTCTGGCGCTTCGGCGTCCTTTTCCACTCAATATGGCAGCAACTTGGTCTTTGTGTCAAAGCACTGTCCGGCTCTCTTGCGCTCTCTTGAGT
>JAVSBV010039923.1:0-11301 GCA_033117975.1 Parotocinclus spilosoma
CCCCCAAAACTACAAAAATGCACGTGTGTGTGTGTGTGTGTGTGTGTGTGTTTGTGTGTCTTGACGCCATGAGGGGTGTTTACCTCTCTGGATGATTCATGTGTGTAAGCTTGTTAAAGGAAGCAGGGGCAATCTATTTGTTATTGAAGTAGGCGAACAAAGCAGATTAAGTAGGGGCAATAAAAATAATGAGTTAAGCACACACACACACACACACACACACACACACAGGGTAGCTGCAGCAGCAAACACCCAGGCATGTAATCTCTGATGCCAACTTTTTGTAAATTTATAATATAGTAAACAAGAAATGTGTCACAGCAGAAAGCCCATTCACGTTTACACAACATGTTCTATGTATTTGTCTTTGTCTGTCAATGCACGTGGGGAAGCATAATGCTATTTTACAGCACTGACGTGAAAACCAATAATTTAGGCAAACGCTCTTGCTCCTATTCTGGGAAAATATTCTTTACTGCTCCTTCCCAGGAAACTGCACACTCCTGCTCCAGTTTGGAGAACTACAAACTCCAGCCCAGGTTCAGAAAACTACACACTTCTGCTGCTATATGGACATTACACACTCTCACCTGTTTAGTGAAATCCAAGCTCCTACTTTAATCCAGGAAACTACACACTTCTGTTGTAGGTCATCAGACTATATCTGACTGTTCCAGTTGTGTGACAACCTCCTGTTCTAGTTACTAGTAATAGTAATTCTAGTAAAACTAGTAATATAATGTAACATAATGATACATTCTGCTCACAATTCGATTCACAGCTTGATTTTCTTACAAAAGAATGACAAACTATATTTTTGTTTAAAACAATACACTTTAGAATAAAGTTTAGTTCTCACCAATTAAAATAAATTACACAAACAGAGGTTGAAATTGTTAACAAAATGCTGATATTTACCTTCAGCATACCTTAAATAGCCAAGTGAAACAAACTGTTTTCGCTCAGGGATCTACAAACTACTGCTATGGTTTAGGGAATTAATGTCTCCTGTTCCTGTTCAGGATACCGGACAGTCCTGCTGAAGTTCAAGAAATTGAATCTTCTTGCTCTAGTTCAATAAAGCTACACACTTCTGCTGTAGATCAACAAACAATAATCTTGTTCTACAGTGCAGAAAACTACAAACTCCTGCTCTGGTACATGAAACTAGGTTGTAAACAATCCTGCCTGTGTGTTAGCCAATTTTAATCTTCAACCTGGGTCATCACAGAAGTGGACTAGCATCTTAGACCACTTTGACACCTGGGAACCGTTTACAATTCGTATCATTAGTGGTATTATTGTTGATTAAAAATGGATGATAACTATATTGGAAAATTAAAGAAAATATATATAAATGTCCAGTAATAATAGTTATATTCATAGATTACAGAGTGGTATCATTATGGAATAAACTCTTGGTTGTATGTGATTGGCAGTGCTGCAATGAAACAGAGAGATAGAGAGTGAAAGAGAGAGAGTCAGACAGACAGATATGGTGAGGAATTTAAAAACATCACACTGAGTGCTGAATGATTGTATCTGACTGTAGCTGATTGTAGCAGGAGTGTGTAATCACAAGCACACATGGTCAGAATCCAAAGAGCAACAGTGGTGTCTAGCGCACACACATACATACAGTAATCAGAATAAATCTATAATCACAAAATGAAGTAGGAGAAGGTCTTGTATACAAGAACAGTAAACATGCCTATAACTTGTATAGCTTAGTATAGTACCTGACATGCATGTGCAGGTATTTACTGCTTAACACATATGAAACAGCAACAAAATTATGTCGACTGGACACATAGTCTTTTTATGCTAAATGTAAAGGGTATTTTAAAGCTGCGTACAAACAATGAATACAGTAAATGCACCAATGATACTACTAAAAACACTGAAAAGCTTTTACTTTTGTACTTTTTATGAAGTCACAATAATTATAAAAATACAATAATGTACTGTTACGAGTAGGGAAACTCCATATTACTTAATAGAATATTATTATGGCCTCATACTTTCATTTGATGGAAGCCAAAATGCATTGATAGACAGTTTACCTAACGATATGGAAAAACAAAAATATTAAACAAATGAATGTGAACCAGTTTATATAATTATAGGCCTCTAATGCTTACCTTAACTTCAGTAATGGAGACTGTTTGACTCATTTGAGTCATAAAATAAAATTATATAATAATAATATGTGTTATTGAATAGCTTTTGTCATTTTTGAGTAGTTAGTTTGAAGATTATATTTAGTTTATACAGTTTTGTCATATTTTTCACATTGTTTTTCTTTCAATATTTTTTAGGACTGAGAAAGGCCTAAGGGCCTGTGAGTCCTATAAATATACTGGATATTATAAACTACTGTCCGACCTTTGCTGCGGTTTAAAAATCCAAATGTCCACACAAGGTAAAAAAGTCAGATATTTCTGATAATATTTCTAATTCACATAATAATAATAAAAAGAAAATCTGTAGAAAATCTGATTTTGTCAGTAATCCATTCAAGGAGTCTACATGCACTTGTGTAATCAGATGATAGGTAACCTCTTTGTTTACAGGATTTCGACGTTGCAACCAGCTAATAATTTTACAGAAAGATGTGCCATAAACGTACATTTTGTAACATTCAAAAATCTAATTTTTCAATTTCTTGAGTATATATTGAGTGCCAGAGTGAATAGCCGTTTAGTGGTTTAAGGGTTTAGTTCCACCATGGCCAGATTCCACCTGGTTATGTAAATAAGTCGAAGCGAAACCTCTATTAATAAGCAGACCTGGCAACCATGTTTTTTTCCTGCTAGCCACACATGCAGACGCCAAATGGAATTTGCATAACTGGTATACATGCTGTTAGCAGTAATATGATCACTCTGCGGTACTGTGAAATACAGTTTTTTATTTGATTACTTTATCTGATCATGGTATGCTTTATACACAACCACTGGATTAATTAAATAGTTAACTGCAGAAATCCAATAATTATATAATTATTAAGTGCATCTACACATAGTCAATGATAGCACATTTCTTCCTCACAATGTAATATAACCCCCCCCACCCCAACACACACCAACACACAAATACATAACGTACACAAAAATAAAAACTCTTCTGTTTGTAAACTCCCACCTCTCCTTGTAAATTTGCAGCATTGATGCAGATTTTTTCAGATTTTAATTTTTTAGATCGAATTGTTAAGATCTCAATCTTTGAAGTGCATGGACAGTTTACTTACCTAAATTGATTGAAATGAATGCCATAGTGTCTCTAACACAACAATTTTCTGGTACAAATAATACATACTTGGTGAAGTATGTAATTCGCATTTGCCTACAGTGACTATTAAATTTAACTATAACTATTTCACTATAATGTTTTTAGCTAGTGTCATTGTGTTACTTGTGTTTGTAAAACACAGGTTATGAGTTTCTGTGGTCTTGCTAGAAGGACTTGAATGATGTGGTGTGCTAGAGTGCCTGTGTAGCCTTACCCCATTTCTGCCATCCACATCTGTCACCCTCTTTATAGTAATTCATAAATATGAGCCCCAGAGCATGTTAGATGAGAAACATCAACTGAAAACAACAGAAAACACCTGGTATCCACCATAGATCAGTGACACTCTGAAGCTGTTTTGCAGCCTGTGCTCCAAAGGTCTTGCAAAAAATCATGAATTCTGGTAAATACCAGGATATTTTACCCCCAAACCTTTGTTGTCACTGCCAGGAGGTTAAACAGATGGACATTTCTAATATAACAAAATCAGCGTCTTGTAATAGATAGCTCCAGATTGAGGTTACAGTAATAACAAAAAGAGCCTTAAAGTATTCTGCCTGTCTGAGTGTTCCATCCACAAAGTGTTCTCCAAACATCTAAGCCTTATAGAAGGGGCAGTGTTCAGAGTAAGGGACTGAAGTCAGCTCATCAATTTGACAATATGTAGTAAAGGTTTAAATAGTGTTTCTTTGTATCACATTCAGATTAGGCAGCTCACACCATTGAGATTGTCATGGTTTGGCACTAAATGTGTCATAATAGCGGTGTGAGGACCCAAAGATGCAGATAAAGGGGAATGAACAGCGTTATTAAAACAGGAGGGATAGCTTAAAAAGCGTAGCAAAAGGCTCAGCAAAGTACAGAAATAAAATGTCAAGGCACAGCCGGGTCATGTCCCAAACGGGGATAACGTCCACGGCTGGCGCACAAGCGATTCGGGCACTATTGGCTTGAAAGCGTGAGGATGTTCCAAATGGGGTGATGTGATACATCACTCAAGCACTAGGGGGCGAGTCCAAGCTCGTGTGGTCTATGAGCGCAAGAAGAAGCCGCGTTGGGTCGCGTCCTAGATGGAGCTAGGCAAAAAGCCGAAGGGAAGCTGAGCTTTGGGATACCCTGATTATATCCCTAACAGCTGATTACCTTAGGGGTTCCCCACTTACACATCCATCAGCTCCATAAGCCCTGGGATGTCACTGTCTGACTGTAAATGTTTAATAAGCGCTATCGATCCGTGCGCTACGCAAACGAATGGGCAATCAAACCAAGACGACGTGGCGACGAACGACACTGAGGCTCCCGAACAGTATATCCCTTCAGGGACCGCTCCTGAGGGACCAAAAGCGGCAGCTCTGTCATGCTGGAACTCCCATATCAGGGTGCGGTCCAGA
Organism: Parotocinclus spilosoma; assembly: GCA_033117975.1. Lineage (NCBI taxonomy): Eukaryota > Metazoa > Chordata > Actinopteri > Siluriformes > Loricariidae > Parotocinclus > Parotocinclus spilosoma. The sequence goes on from JAVSBV010039923.1 coordinate 4,683, forward strand.
ATGTGACGGGTGGGGACCCATGACCACTCCTCTGGGCCATATCCCCCCCAGTTGACTAGGTACTGGGTGCTTCCCTGTTGTCTAGCAGACGGTGGACCGTGCAAGCCGGAGCACACTGGATGATCCGTGGGTCCAGACGGAAGGTGGTGAACCCGGTAGCGCAGTTCGTCACCAAGTGGGACCGGGGTCGTGAAGGCAGGTAAACTCTGCCTGGCAGCCCATCCCCAGGGTCAGGCTCAACCGCTTGGGCCTGCGTAACCACCCTGGTTATTTCATCATTTCAGGTTTTGGTCTGGGGGCAAGATAGCTTCGGTGCCACTGAGCCTGTCTTGCCCCCAGACCAGATCCTGGCTCCCCCTACCTGGGTAATAACCAGGGCGGTTACGCAGGCCCAAGCGGGCGAGTCCGACCTGGGGACTCGCCCAAGGAACTGGGCAAAGGTGTCCCTTCTGCACACAGACACAGTTGGTAAAAGGCGGAGAGGGAGATAGAAGAGTCGCTAAAGGCGAGTTCGTCTTTGAGGCCCTTGTTGAGGCCCCAATGGAAGAGGGCAATGAGGGTTTTTTTCTCCCATCCAGGGTCCCGAACTTGATTATATAATCGGTCACCAGACAGTCACCCTGGTTGACCTCCAACAGACAGGATCACGCCTGGCTCCTTACCAAGGGGTGAAGAAAGGTCTCCTGCCTGTTCAGTGGCGCAATTGGGCCCCTCCTGTTCCCAGATGGCGGTGGCTCACTCCAAAGCCCTCTCCAAGAGTAAAGAGATCATGTATGCTACTTTCGAGCATTTTGTGGGAAAGCGTAATGTTTGCAGCTCAAAAATGAGGAAGCATTGCAGCAGGAATCCTCTGCACTTTCTTGGATCACCAGAAAAGCGCTGGGGGAGGGGCATAGGGATCTCTGTGGGGGGGCTGGGGGCAGGCACAGAGATGCTAAGAGGAGCTGCACTGAAGACAAACACTAAGGGAGCGGGAAAAAAATAATAAACTGCGCCGAAAACAAAATGGGTGCGGCACAAGCCCTAACACTACTGGTGATGAGTATTCTCTACTGCTGAAATGACAAACATGATCCAATAGTAAAGTATTTTACTTAAAGCTTTTTCTTCTCCTTTTAAACATATTACATTTAGAGGTTAAACACTTAAAATACAAATGATTACTTTCGGTACATTTTGTCATTTTATAAATAGAGAGTACTTATGACTACTAGTACTAACTGAGAGACGTTTGTGTTCCTAGGTCGCTGTTTTAGTACTTTAAGCCACATTAAGCTTTTTACTTATGTTTTTTCACTTACGGTGTTGAATGGGGGAAAAGGTTGCTGTAGTAAGTGCAGAGGTCTTATGCTGATTGCAAAAGTTGCACAACAAATGTGAGGAGCTCAGGGTCACCAATCATGCATCCATAAAAGAGCTCAGAGGCTTTCACAAAATGTGCAGTCAGGTTACATCTCTGAGATGTGTAACTTGTTGACTGTACATGCAAGAGTTTTATGAAGGCACTCAAAAGTATAATCAGTACACTATTGCCTGAAACACGTGTGTCAGCTTGCATTCAAACGGCACCTGTGAATGAGCTTAGCTTTTATAGCCTTTTTGTCAGCATGAAAGTATACCCACACATGCCCTGGTAAGCCTAAAACAACATTGCTGAACAAATAGCTTGATATGTGATCAGTATACTGTACTGCTCACAAAAAATTAGGGAATTTCATGTTTTTTTAGCTGTATAGTAGACTTAAAAATAGGATGCGAAATCATTTAAATCTGTGAAAGTGTTTAGAATACAAAATTTACATGCCAGATTAATACCTGCCCTTCAGGTATGAAATGCTGGCAGGGGGTGAAGGAGGTGTGCATCACCATCTCCCCAGTCTTTTGGCTGTCAAGCACCAGGTGGTTGTGACTGCACTATAAAAACCAGTCGCTTGACTTCCCTTCTGTAGGCTAGACAGGCTGTTTTCAGTAAAATGACAGGTGCTGTTCTCTGTAGATGTCAGTAAAACAGCTTGCATATTTTCTGGTGCTGTTTATTAAATTTGGATTGTTTACACATATAGGAATTAAATAAATGATGCCCTGTGTTTTTTCTCATTTAACTTAAATAAACTAAATGAAAACCTAATTCATTCATCTGTTACTAAGAAAAATGGTATGTTGTGAATTAAATATAAAATTGAACGTTATATTTATCAGCGCTTCACTTTTTCCACATTTTGTTACGTTACAGCCGTATTCCAAATTGTATTAAATTATTCTCTTTCCTCAAAATTCTACACAAAATAGAGTTTTGAAAATGTATTGCTGTGGTATGACCTTAAAAAGGCCGTTTATGCTCGAAAACCCTTTAATGTAACTAAATTAGAACAATTCTGCAAAGATGAGTGGGCCAAAATTCTTCCGAAACGCTGCAAAAGACTCATTGCAAGTTATCATAAACACTTGGTTGCAGTTGTGGCTGCTAAGGGTGGCCCAACCAGTTATTAGTGTCACACACACGAGCGTTCCAGCGGACCACACCCATTTGCAGACACACCGTCATACACCGTCATACTGATTACATACACCGGTTCCTCCTCATCTCTGTCCTTTTTATTCCCACGTGCACATCGCTCCATGCTAATTCACTCGGTTTACCCAGTTTTGAAGCGTTTGTAACGTATGCTAGTGCTACTGCTACTTTGTCTTTCTGTGTTTGACTCCTGCTCTGTCCCCTGACCACGATCTTCACCTTACATTTTGGATATTGTTTGCTACACCCGGTTACCGACTCTGGACTGTTTACGTTTGTGGATTTGTGCCTGCCGTTTTTCATTAAAGCGTCTGTTTCGACGAGCTGCATTTGTCTCTGCATTCCTATGGGGCGTAACAGTTGAATCAGCCACCATGGAGACAGCGGCTGCCAAAGCCAGCGCAAGCCCTGCCCGGAATACCGAAGAGCCACTCACCGAGCTTTAGGGTCAGATGCGGGAGATAAGGTCGCCCTTCCGGAGAAATATGATGGCAACTTGGATTTATGTAAAGGGTTCCTACTCCCGTGCGAGCTGTATTTTGCGCACACCTGAAACGGACGCCGTTCGCATAGCGCTCATCATCTCACTTCTCACCGGGCCCGCACTGGACTGGGCTACAGCAATTTGGGGCCAACAGGGTGAGGAGGCTAAAGTATATGTACGGTTCATCGCGGCGTTTCAGGCGGTCTTTCAGCACTCCTGCGACGGACGTTCGGCGGCAGAACGACTCCTGACGCTGTGCCAACACTCCCGCACAGCCGCCGAATACACTTTGCAATTTCGCACCCTGGCATCGCGAAGTGAATACACCTGCCCTAATCCCCAGACAGGGATTAAATCACCGCTTACAGTCTGAGCTCTCAGGACGGGATTGTGTATGTATTGTGATGTACTGGATGTATTGTGGTTCCAACCAACACCTCCACTCAGACTGTGACCTAGCGCCCCCGAGAGGAACGTCCTACTCACGGGGTGGTTGCTCCACCTGCACGCCCAGGGTGAGTACGATCCTGCCCATATCATCTCTGACCATACCCATGAACCTTCGTCTTTCTCATTCTGACGTCTTCCTTACAGCGCTAATCGATTCGGGAGCACAGGGGAACTTTATCTCAGCTCAGGTCGTCGCAGAACCCCAGATCCCCATCTCCCACCTGGGGACCTCCCGCCACGTCACGGCTGCCAATGGACAGCTCCTGGGTTCTGGACTCCTCACGGCCACCACCACCCCGTTATGAATGCTAGTCGGCGTTACCCACGAGGAGACGGTCATGTTCCTGCCCATGGAATCCCTTACCTACCCCATCATTTTGGGACTCCCATGGCTACAGGAACACAACCCCACCATCTCATGGGCAGCCAAAGAACTCACCCAGTAGTCCCCAGCCTGCTTCAAGAAATGTATTCGCCTTTCAGCCATCAGCCTGGAGTCCAACCATGCCCCTAAAATGGCCCCTCCCCGTGGGCTTAATGAAATTTCGAAGAAATACGCGTACCCACTCCCCCTTGTCCCTTTCATCAATGATGTTCTCAGGGACTGGTTAAATCATTTCGTCATCGTCTACTTGGATGACATCCTGATTTACTCCATGGATCTGACATCCCACAGAGAACACGTGCGCCAGGTCCTCCGTAGACTGCAGACTAACCATCTCCGGGTGAAGGCGTGAGAAGTGCTCCTTTCATGTACAGTCAGTGACGTACTTGGGCTAAGTGATCTTCCCCCCAAGGTGTCGCCATGGATGACAGCAAGGTCTCGGCGATCCTCAGTTGGCCCAAGCCCCGCTTGATTAAAGATCTCCAAAGCTTCCTGGGGTTCGCAAATTTTTATCGGCGGTTCATCAGGAATTTTGCCCCCCTCACGTCTCTCCTCAAAGGCAAACCATGGCGCCAACTCTGGCCCATGGAGAAAGACAGGGCTTTCGAAACCCTCAAGGGAGTCTTTACCCAAGCCCCCAGTTCTGGGACATCCCAACCCTACCCGGCCGTTTTCCCTGGAATTGGACGCCTTGTCGGTAGGAGTGCGAGCCATGTTGTCACAGCGCCTTGGGGATCCGCCTAAGCTGCAGTCCGTTGCGTATTTTTCTCACAAACTATCACCGGCCGAACGGAACTACGACGTAGGGGACAGATAGCTTTTGGCCATTAAATTGGCCCTGGAGGAGTTGGAGACACTGGCTGGAAGGGGCTGTGCTTGCTGGGCGTTATTCTTTGCATGTTTCCAGTTCAAGATCACCTACCGCCAAGCGAGCAAGAACGTTAATGCGGACGCACTGTCTCACCGCCTCAAGCCCTCCACAGAACCGTTTGAGGAACCAGGCCCCATTATTCCGTCCGCATGCTTTCTTGGGGCAGTAATCTGGGACATTGAGCAGGAACTGGACCAGGCCCGCTTGGACACCAGATCACCCCCAGGGGTTCCAGTGGGCAGAAGGTACGTGCCCCCGGAATTTCGCGACCGCCTATTGACCTGGGCCCATGTCTCTCCATCCGCAGGGCACCCTGGGGAGGCCCACACCCTTCAGCTCCTGATTTCGCGCTTCTGGTGGAGACCTCCTGTTCCACTTGTGCCCAGTGAAAGGTCCCGAGGACCCTTCCTACGGGCTTTATCAGCTCACTGTCAGTTCCTCGGCGCCCCGGTCTCACATGGCAATAGACTTCATCACGGATCTCCCTCCCTCGCAAGGGTACACCACGATCCTCACCATCGTGGACCGCTTCTCCAGGTCGGTCACATTCCTCCTCTTTCCCAAACTGCCCACGGCCGACGGCCGTGACAAGCTGGGAGTAGCGGTCACCCTGACATCAGGATATCACCCGCGATCTAATGGACAATGTGAACGGGTAAACCAGTAACTAGGAAAGATCTTGCGGCTCTACAGCTGTGAGAATCAGATCGACTGGGCACGTTTTCTCCCCTGGGCAGAGTTGGCACAGAACTTGCTCTGTCATGCCTCTACTGGCATCACTCCGTTCCAATTTGTGCTGGGCTTTCAGCCGCCGTTTGCGCCCTGGGACCCCATTCCCTCTGACGCCCCGGCGGTAGACTCTTGGTTTAGGAGGAGCGAGGACATCTGGTCTCAGCTTCACCAACGTATTAAGCGGGTCCTGAGTTGCAGCCCAAATTTTTAGGTCCTTTTAAAATCACTAAACGAATGAACAGGGTAACCAACCGCCTAGCATTGCCTGTCCACATGCGCACTCACTCAATATTTCACGTTTCTCTTCTCAGGCCCTGGGTTCCTGGTCCGCTGGCAGACGCTACCCCTGTCCAGCCACCGCCAGTGGAGGTGGACGGTGCCCCTGCCTATTCGGTCCATTGCCTGCTGGACTCCCGGAGGCGCGGTCCGCGGTTGCAGTACTTGGTGGACTGGGAGGGTTATGGTCCCGAGGAGCAGTGTTGGGTCGACGCCAAGGGCATCCTGGACCCCCTGCTCATCAGGAAGTTTCATGCCATCTATCCCGACTGCCCTGTACCCCGCGGCCGTGGGTGTCCTCGCGGTGCTCCCGCTCGTGGCAGACCCGTCAGGTCTCGCCCTTCCTCTACCAGGGCGGGCCATTTGGGGGGGGGCACTGTCACACACACGAGCGTTCCAGCGGACCACACCCACTCGCAGACACACCGTCATTTACTGTCATACTGATTACACACACCGGTTCCTCATCATCTCCGCCCTTTTTATTCCCACGTGCATATCGCTCCATGCTGATTCACTCGGTTTACCCAGTTTTGAAGCATTTGTATCTCTGTGCGTATGCTAGTGCTACTGCTACTTTGTCTTTCCGTGTTTGACTCCTGCTCCGTCCCCCGACCACGATCTTTGCTTATGTTTTGGATATTGTTTGCTACACCCGGTTACCAACTCTGGACTGTTTACGTTTGTGGATTTGTGCCTGCCGTTTTTTTATTAAAGCGTCTGTTTCGATGAGCTGCATTTGTCTCTGCATTTCTACGGGGAGTAACAATTAGGTTTAGGGGGCAATCACTTTTGCACAGAGGGTCATGAAGGTTTGGATTTTTTAAAATAATAAACACCTTTATTTACAAATTGCATTTTGTGTTTACTTGTGTTGTTTTTGACTACTATTTAAATTGGTTTGAT
>JAVSBV010039934.1:0-11300 GCA_033117975.1 Parotocinclus spilosoma
TGGAATAAGGCTGTAACGTAACAAAATGTGGAAAAAGTGAAGCGCTGTGAATACTTTCCGGATGCACTGTATGTATATATGTATGTATGCATGTGTGTACAGTCGATTCTGGTTAATTGGACCACCGGTTAATGGGACCAGCCGCTTATTTGGACAAATCCTAAAGTACCGAAACAAACCCTATTATATACGTGTAATTTTATTCGTTTATTTGGACCATAATTCTGCTTAATCGGACCAAAGAACGTGTACAGTATGTAATATTACCAAAGAAACTCTTCATCTCTTCATCTCTTGCATCACTACAACGCTCCTGAGTTTCTCCCCAGCCCTCTACTGCCATCTACAGGTCTTTGCCTAACGTTTCCATTTACTACAAAAAAGTAGCCACATGCTTCGAATGCTGATTTATTTTTTTGCAAATTTATTTTTCAATGAACAAAGTTTGTAAGCAACAGTAATTCTTGTTTGTACGTTCACGTACAAACGTACGTAAATCACACAATAAAGGTTTAATAAACATTTAATGTTACATTTTGTTTGTTTAATCAGTGTATATATATATATATATATATATATATATATATATATTACTCAGCACTGCCCATTTATTCAATCTTAGTTACCTCAACCCAGTACACCCAGTTATCGTCGATTATCGTAGAAAGATATGAAATAGAGAAAAGATTATGAAATATTTGCAACAGCCCTGTTACTACCTGGTAAAATCATTTATCATCATACCATGTTGTACATTGCACACATGTTGCCAAACCTATCCCACAGTCACTTTACACACATAATCATAATTTATCTTCTAAACTATACTGGAGTTTTACAGATTTTTCTCCCTCTCAATAAATGCACTGTTCCTATGTAAATATCTACCTAGACCATACTGTATAGTTTTGTTCTTTTTTTTTTTTTTTCTTGGACAGTGTCACACACAATTTTGTTATATGCAGATATAATGACAGAAAGATTCTATTGTCTTTTATTCTATTTTTCCCTGGTAGAAGCCTACGTTCCTCCTCAGTTATTTTACAACGGAAAGGTGGACTACTTTGATCTGCAGCGACTCGGCGGCCTGCTGTCTCATTTAAAGAAAACGCTCAAAGGTTCGTAACGTATACTGAAACTTAAAGCTGTGGAATTATTGGTGGCATTTATAGTCTATATATAGTGTGTGTCAACCAGGCTGTAAAATGACTTTTCTTCAGCCTAGGGCTGTGGGAGCAAACTACAATGTTCTTCTTCTCAATTTGTTAAAGAAAAATAACATCATCACTTTAAAAGTGAAAAATAAACAAACAAGACGGGTATATTTAGCCATGGAGATAAAATTACAGTAATAATCAATGACTGTATAGACTTAATAATCCAATCATAATCAGATTTCTGCAGATATCGGACTACATGTGGCATAAACAGCATACTCAGATTTCCCAGAACAGTTTTTAAAAAAATCTGATAAATATGAATATAAATCGGAGTATGAATTCTGATAAAGTAATTGGATTTCCTGTATGTATGTATCCTGTTGATTTCTATTCTCAGTCAGTGTAAGTACGCAAACGTCATCCGATGGGGTTGCCAGGTCTGCTTACTCAAAAAAAAACTTTGCTTTAGTCTTCCCCTAAAATTCTCTTATATACATAGTATTTTATTTTCTTGTTCGATCTAGCAGTCCTGGATCAGCATGGAATCAAACACAGTTAAAATGCTACCAAACACATTTGGGAACACAGTATACACATCCTTCTGCCAGATTATTTTCTGGTTGCAAATTAGAATTTCGAATATTACCCGAGTTAAGTTGTAAATTATAACTTGTTGATTGGATTACTGACAAGCTATGATAATCTGCCTCTAATCAGATTTTCAGGTGTATGTAATTGGTACCAGGTTGTGAGGAGTCTCTCTTCCCGCAGGTGTATCGTTTGAAAAACCACCAGGGGGAGATGAAGCTTAATTTGTCAAAGGGTCATTGGTGGTACACAGATAGGCCTGTTGTTGTTGTTCTTTTTTGAACCAACCCACCAGAAATTCACAAAAACACTATTCACTAAAAAAAACTGTTTATTGGTCGATTGATCCTTTTAGAAAACATGGTGCCACTTGCTTTATTTTTATGAAATCATTGTGAAAATCTTTCCATTTTAAGGTTAGGACCACCTGCCCTTCACATTGCAGTGTTCATTTCCAGCACTTGTCTCTGAGCTACAGGAGCTGCTGCTTTAATTATATATCGTATTAAAGAGTATTGATGTTTAAGCGATTGGGTTATGGCTAATTTCCTAACCCATCACTGTGGATAGCTGTGTTTGAGCCTCTTAGCTGTACCTCTAGAATTTCCAGTCATAGCCCATGCTAAACTCAAAACAGAGTGGAACTGAAAGGGCTATTTTCCTCCAAAATCAGTGTGATATTGATATAGAATTATTTGTCAGGATTATTTAGTGGCCACATAACTATTCTCAGGCCAGCAGTAACAGTCTTAGCAGAGCTGCATTGTTATTACAGCTATTAATGTAGATTATAAAGTTTTATGGTTTTAATATAACTTACATTCGTTTCTGGGGTTACCCAAGTGGTGCACCACTAATGGCTTGCTGTGTTGTTGGGATATTGCTCGCTCGCGTTGTCACTTTAACAACTTTAGAATTGTGGAACTGTTAAGATTTGGTAGAATACCGTACGACACCACCGCAATGTTCATTTACCTGTAGCACCTGAAGTGGCATGAAAATGTCCACCAGCACCACTCATATTATTAGGGGAGTATCAACAGTATCATAGTAACATACTCTTTTTAGGCCAGTGTGATGTAAATATGAAGGGTACTTACACAAAAAAAATATGTGCAAAAATGATATGTCAGTGTATCAAAGCTATTTCTGAAAACGCAAGCTGGAATACTAGCATTTACACAGATATGCTTCTACATTTCTTATTTATGGAAATTGGCAATAATGATAGAAAATCCAGTAGTGTACTGTTCTGACACTGTGTAGAGGAAAACCGAAACACGAGGATGGACCTGACACTACCATGATTATTTGACGGAAGCTTAAATGCATTGTTAGACCATATTACGAACAACTCAGAAGATCAGCGAGATGAAACAGAGACTCAACCAGTTTATATAGTTGTAGGTTAGAGAGAATGCTAGAGAATACTACTTACAGTAGGACACATACACTTTTGAATGCAATTAACAACTTGTTACAAATAAGCAGTGGAAAGGCACACACAGACCTGACTAAGTAGCACAAAATGGTCTCTAAACACATCAACTGACAGTAAACAGTCAACAGTTTAGGCCAAATGTGAGCTATTGTGTAAGCGAGCACAGGGCCAGAAGGATAGTTACACATAGGCACAAGCCTGATGAGTTACTGCTCTTGACCTTTAACTCCTACCTCTACTTTTGGTTCTGCACCCTTGTTGAGGTCTGTTGAGGTCTTCCTGCTGACCAGCTGTTTACAACCAGAATGATAAAATGCAGATTATCATTTTGATTATATTTTTTAAGCCTTGGCTATTAAAGTGAACTGATTTTGATTTGAGTTGATGTTAAACGGCACATACATGTACTGTAGTTTAACTTGAGTTGTGATGCATAGAGTAATGTAATGCATATGGTCCTTATATGGATTCAGTACTACACACCAGTAGTATTAGATCTGATCTTAGCAGTGTTGGCTTTGCGATTAGCCTTTGCCTTCGATGGACATGTAGAGACTGGCTGACAAAGAGCAACAAGATGCACCTGCACCTGATGAATTGCTGAATTATCTTTGGGAGCCTTAGTGGTGCCCTCCTGCAGGGTCGGGCATCATACGGGTATGAATGGCTGTTCCATGAGAGAGTCCAGTTGGGGGATCATCCAGTGGTGCTTTATCTGCAGGCACCTGTGATCCTGAGCAGTTGGGGTTAAAATGTAAAAGTTGAAGTTTTATTCTTATCCCCTTTGAACTACCAGTCTCTCTTATAATCAGTATTTCTTCCTTTTGCGTTTGCTCTCTTTGAATTACCTTTTTATATTAAACGGTTAATGGGTTGTTTTGAGGCTTCTGCTTTTCAGATCCATGTAAGCGCCAATAACAGGATTAAGCACTTTGAAACACGCGTTACATTTATCTTCCCCCGAAACTTCTGAAACACTTTTTCCACTTTCAGTATCGATTACCTTCCGTTTCTCAGCAAAGCAGTGTGGCAAAGCATTTGACAGCATTCGATTCATTTGCAAATAGAGCGCAAGTCTGTCGTATGAACCCTCAGCTCGATCATTAAACCCATTGAACCAGCCTTGCTTACCAGCCGTCAGAAGGCAAGGAGAGACTGCACTGCTTTGATTTGTGACTGTTTTGATATGTAGAACCTGAAACCTTATGGGGATGAGATGCACACCAGCCATTTTCAGGAGGGTAAAATGTAAATGGCTATTGATTTCTCTGTAGGTATTAAAATATTTGTAATGTGACTTGGGTATAAAGCCTAAGAAATTGTTATGCAGACAGGGTAAGCATAACAAACGAATACAAACTTTGGTTTGAGCTGATTATTTAAAGTTTTCTTAATAACAAAATAATGTGATCTATAAAATATACCTTGATCAGCCAAGCATTAAATATACCTGATCCAGAACAATGTTTATGTCGACATTACATAGTATCAGGTAACATCCCCATGAATGCCCTGGACTCCCAGTAGAACAATACCCAGAACATCACACTTCCTCTCGGAGCGCGTCTTTTTGCCTGAGTGGACCTCTTGGTGCTTTCACTTCCCCAGGTAAACAGACACATACCCGACTTGGACCAGGCCACCTTCATGTCTGTCTGGGGCTGCCAAAGCATCACTGTTACCATAATAATACTTTATAATTAGGTATCTAATGCAAGCTGTTATCTATTGTGCTATGTGAGTATGTCTTGATGGGTTCCGTAAGCGTATGTGCCTGTCCTACTGCAAGTAGTACTTTTTTGCTTCCTTAACTACCTGTATATTTTCTCTAACCTATAATCATATAAACTGGCTAACATTCATTCGTTAAGTCTCTGTATCATCCAGTTGATCTTTCATCTTGTTTGTAATACTGTATCAGTGCCTTTATGCTTGGTTTCTCTCTAACAAAATTGTCAGGTTCTTCATATGTTAAGAGCTACTAAATGGTGAATGTCCAGAAATGGTTGCTAAATGGTGCATACCTGTAAATAAAATGCGTATAAACATAATAATACCAAATACACTTAACTTAACAATGCAGCCTAAATGATTATATAGAACTAATGAAGTAAATGTAAAGCAAATGGTAAATAAAAACATTTAAAAATAAAATGAGCAGTTTGATGTCAGCTAGGAAATACATTGTCAGCAGGCATCCAGGCATTTAAGCCAATATGGCAGTCTGTTAGCTCTCAGTAAGCTTTAAGTGATAATGACTGGCTCTCAGGGGTACCGTGTGAAGGATTCAAACAAAACAGGAGGTGTTGATGATTGGTGTGATGTGTGCGCGCTTGTGTGTGTGCGCGTGTGGACATAAAACGTGAAAACGCATGTGTGTCCTCTTCACTTAAGTATATGCCACTCTAGATTGTGGGCAGTTACGTTTTCCACCTTGGCTGCATCATTAGACAAAAGCTGTTGTCACAATTTACACATGCAAAAATGTATGGCAGTAATACTCGTATCGTAATGGGTTATCCTGATGATCTAGGTACATCTTGGAGCAGAATGCAGACTGTGTCTTGGTTGAAAGAAAAGTTAACATTATTGACTATTTTACAAAGCAATTTATAATTAATTGCTTTAATTATGGGGGTAGCACAGTGGTGAACGCACTTCATATGCTCGCCACATGGCTCATGACACCCCTTCCGCCTGTGAGTTTGCATGGCCTCCTTCTGTCTGTGTGGGTTTACTCTGGGTACTCGAGTTTCCTCCTATATTCCAAAACCATGAGTTAGGTGAATAAGTTGCTCCAGATTAACCCAGGTTAAGTGTGTTTTACCAGTGTTGATGTAACCAGGCTCCTGTTATGAGTAGCGGTTAATGCTGATGCGTTAGACTAAATGACCAATAAAACAAACCATAATTGATTAATAAGGGCAATTTTTAATTTTCTTTTTAACCTGGGCAGGGTTGCAAAGCCAAAGTATGATTCTCCCTACCTGTCCCTCTCCCAGGTCACTATGGTGGTGGGCTAGCTATTTTCCCCGTGTCATCATACCAAATACAGGTATGCTTTGTTTAACGATCCTAATTATGTTCGATGTTTCTCCAAATGAACACTAACTGGATTTTTTGGTTGTTTTTATTATTTTTTTTTTTTTTGCTTTTTTAATGGCCATTTCAGCGACAGACACAAAATACATCGATGCACAAGGTTACAAAATTTTTTTGAAAACATATATATACATTCATATTGGACCAGTATAGAGTAAAGTGGGAGGAAACCAGAGGACCTGGAGTAAACCTACACAGACGCAGGAAGGACCCAGGCCACTTGGGATGATACAGACAGTGTTATGAACAACACAGAATGATGAGTAAATAAGAACCAGTTTATATGGTTATAGAATAGAGAGCATGTACAGGAAGTAGAGCAACAAACAAAGAAGTACTACTTACAATAGGACAGGCACATGAACTTGTGCAAACCTATTTACAGCGAATAACAATGTAAGTAGAGGTAACTCATTCACACAAACACAAGTAACTTGCCCCCAAAAAGTCTCTAAACGCATCAACTGAATTAAAGTCCAAGCTAACACGCAAGAAACTATACAACAGACAATGGTTGGATGGTTGTGCTTACAACAAAAGGAAACCTGTTTCTTAATCTAATAGACTGGTTATATACACAGGCTCTCTATTTTACAGTTTTTGAAATGTTCTTCGATTTCAGAGTCTGTTTTTCACTAAGAGGTACTCTGCTTACAAGTTCTAGTGCATCCTAAATGGTGATATATTATTTCTAGTTGTGTACGGTGGTCATTTGGGTTAATGAAATTGGCTAGCCTTGGGGAGAGAGTGGTTTTGGGTGGAACTATCCCACTTTATGATAGCCTGTTAGTGGAGCCAGCACACATTAAGTGTAGAAAGTTCTATAATCTGTGAGAAGAGTGGATGTGGGTGGAGCCAGCATGGGGAGGCAGCATAGTATCAGTTGTAAGTTAGTTTATAGTTAGCCATTTGCCCATCTGTGGTGAAGCCTGTAATAAAGCTGCTGCTGAAATCCAGCTGATTATCGTTTCTGTACAGACACACCGATGTGGTGATGCGTTTCATGTTCATACACATTGAATGGAATGAGACAGTTGGTTAAATTTGGCCTGTGGTACATGAGTTTGTTAAACCATTTTGCTTTCCTGCAGGTCTCTTTAATACTGTCATGTCCTTTCATCAAAACCAGTGTTTTTTTCAGTACAAGCTTTTTAAGCAGCCACATCATTTATCTCGGTTTTTATGTCTCAAGTTCTTTGCTTGATTAAACCTTGATTGCTTGAACGTGACACCTCCCTGGGGTCTGTAGTTAAAATCAGACTCTCCCGCTGGCTAATATGCTGCCGCTGGATCATAATCGAGCTCTTTCAGATACTGGTGATTGTCAATGGTTTTTATTGCGTGTTCAGGAAATAAACACAACTGCAGAAGAAGAGCTTTGATTGAATGGTTATAATATTTTTTGGTGTTTGTTACAGTAGACGTGGCTCATCTCTATTAGCCTGAGAGAGATGGAGGAAATCTAAAACGTGTGTACTTTGTGCCTGCTCGCTGCTTGAGGTTATTGATTCGAAAGTAAGTGCTGTGCAGGTTTTGCTTTTGTGACCTGTCTTTTTTGCTTTATAAGCTTTTTGCATTCATATTCATCTCCCTTGAAGCCTTTACAGCACGAGTGGGGAATTGTACAGTAGAGATTTCCTTAATGATATCATAGTTAGTGTTATTTTAGCTTGCCTTTTTCTCCCGCCTTTTTTCCACATGGGTTTACTCAGGGTGCTCTGGTTTCCTCCCACGTTCTACAAACATACATTCAGTTTCGTGCTAACTAACTTGGTGTAACATCCAAAATGTTAGAGGACTTTTAAATTGACTTTTTTGTATATGGTATTGTGCAAAAGCATTAGGTCACTACTAGATTATTAGGTTTTTTTTGCAATGCTGTGTCATGTATGGCAATGATCACACAATGTTGTCAGTGATTGGACCCACAACTTGAGTTGTCACTCTATAATACACTTTTTCCACTGATGGTTATTAGCCTTTTCACCCAGTTCCACTTCTGACATAGTGATATTGTGGCTGATAACTTTAGAAAAAGGCCAAAGTGATAAAGAGTTTTGAGTCTTGGATAGAGTGTAAGAACTATACACAAATACTTGCCAATTTAGCCTGTAGAAGCTGTTTTTCTTTATTTTATTATCATGTCCTGTGTTTTCTGGTTGTATTTGAATAAAGAAATGAATAAAGTATTAAACCATAGTATTTCTAATCGAATGATATTTGCATAAAACTGCATAATTTTAAACTAATAATAGTAATAATAATATGGCATTTATATAGTGCTTTTTAAGGACCTAAAAGCTTTCACAATTAGGTCGTACATGTAACCTCTAACACCAGACAAAACAAACGACAGAATGCAGACAAGGGAATGACGTGAGAATCGGGATAAGAGTCCCTCCATATTCTCTCTTTTGAATTGGTAACGGTAGTATCTTGGTGTACATAAGCTTGTAGGTTTGAACAAGGAAAGATCAGGAGGAAGGACCAAGTTTATTGTGCTCTTTGTATGTCAGCAGAAGAGTCTTTTAACTGGATGTGAAATTGTGTAGGATACCAGCGGAGGTTTATTAGAACTGATGTAATTAGTGTTAAATAGATGTGACAGAGTGTGAGGGAGAAGAGGGGCAGGGAAATTCTGGACTGTTAGTTGCTTAGATTATGGTAAGTCTCCTCCTGCAAGCATTAGCATTTGTAAGCGTCAAAGTAATGAACACATGAATGAAATTTTCTGCAGCCAAGGGGAATAGATATGGTCGTATTCTAGCTACATTGGGGTGGAGTGAGTGGGGCTTGAAAGAAAGCGATTTCAACCAGGGATCGCACATGATGTCAAGTTTCAGGCGGCAATCAAGCAATAAATTGTTTTAGAATGGAGAGTGTACTTAATGATATAATTTCCGGTGACTAATGGTTTAAATAGGAGTGCCCCTATGCTATTTAAATGAAAATAATTATTTTAATTAACTAATCACATTTTGCTGCTTGACCCTTTTTCTATGGGCTGTATCCAACATTGTTTCCTAAATATTATACAGAGCACTATTGGCTTATATGGAACAGATATATGATAAGCACGTTTGGCTCAATAATTAAATTAGGTCTGTTTTAATTGTTCTGTCTGTTTAAAGTCTGAATGAATTACAGTTTTTCTTTGTATTTATAAAACAACATTGATATGAGAGCAATGATCATGGTTGGTTCAGTGTAATTTGATCAATCAACAATAAGGTATCCAGGGTTTTAAATGTCCAGAATTTAAATGCACAGTGTTGTTGTTATTATTGTTATTATTGTTATTCTCACTGAAAATACAAATCAGGTAAAGTTAAGGTAATTGATCGGTGGCGAAACCCCGACTAAGGGTATAACAATTTGATTTGATTCATAATTCTTGACTTCATTATTTGATTTCCTTAAGATTTTTTTATGTGAAGTGTAAACAATATAAAACAATTTTTTTTCAGAAAAAACTTTAGTAAAATTCTATTGTTCACAAAGTTCTATTGTCACCTTACGGTACATTAAATAATAGAGTAAAAACACTCCTTTTATTTTTTGTAGAGTAACGCATCAAATAATGTGTTCTTTTCTTGTATTAAACCTTAGTTTGAGCTAATCTTAGTCTGCGGCAATCAGTTAGAAAGAGTTTTAAATTGCCGTATTGGATCATGATGTATGATGGTGCCCTCTGGTTTTCAAAAATGCAAATGCATTTCATGGTGTAATAAAAAGGAACTGAGCAAACGTTGTAGCTGGATTGCAGAAAGATGTTCGAATGTTTCGATTTTATTTTGGTAGTTTTTCCAAAATAAGCAAGCAATAAAATTAGGTTAAAAATTGTGCAATGACCAGGATTTTAATGGAGTAGTGACAAGCTCAAGACTGATGGACAAACCCAGCATCTGTTAGCATCACTTGCCCGATGAGCTTGGCAAACCATATGCGTTTTCACTTATGTCTGAATTTATAGACAGAGCCACACAAATCCTTGCTTTTGTTGGCCAATGGGCCTGGCATATAATTAAGGAAAAAGGTCCATGTTCAATTTATGGCGCTTATGCCCACTCATAAAAAATTATTGCCACATGGCGTCACGCCTCTCTTTTAGAGGTCACTTATGGAGTTGCACAGAAGATTTTGC
The DNA here is from genome assembly GCA_033117975.1 of Parotocinclus spilosoma. Taxonomy (NCBI): domain Eukaryota; kingdom Metazoa; phylum Chordata; class Actinopteri; order Siluriformes; family Loricariidae; genus Parotocinclus; species Parotocinclus spilosoma. Next base: position 10,436 of record JAVSBV010039934.1, read on the forward strand.
TTGGTCCAGCCGATAAAATTAATGAAACAGCATTTCTCATGCCACCCACCTACTGGAGTTTACCCTCAGGGTTGCAAATCACAGCCTTCTGTTTAAAAGATAAAGTGATTTGAATGGATATTATGCAGAAGTGGAGATGACTTGGCACGAAGGTAATGAGGAGATATTTTAGGGGGCTTAGTTGAATTAAGTAATTCCGCTGCTGTAGCCAATGAAATTCCATAAATTAAAAATGTGGTGGCATTAGGGATGCTGTGTAGACGGTAGCGTTTTACTCATGTTTTGAGCAGTATCATAAAATATTAAAAAAGCATTAAAAGTATCTGACTATGCTAATGTTCAGTAGACCTCCACTTTAGTCAACATCTGTATTGTTGTTCAAAGACTCGTTCTTTCACTCCAGTTGTTGTGCTGCCTATATAATATGCGCGTTTTTGCATATGTTAATGCTAATCTTTCATAATAAAGAACCCACTAATTTTCATAAGGAGTTATAAATTAGAAATAAATTAACTTGATAGTGAATACTTTAGATGCACCAATGGTGCGGCTGGTGACCAGAATCAGATTACTTTCATTCTGGTTGGCTGTGGCTGATGATTGTCTGATCATTTTCATACTGTATAACTGATTCATATATATGATTCACATTTATCACACACACTTGTGCAACAGCAGTACAAACACAGCCGTACATTTGCAGAACTGGTCATTAATTAACAATTGAGCCACACAGTGTTTTTCTCTTCGTCTTAACATTTAGCTTGGTCCTTGATGGTTCCTTGATGGAACCATACGTTCATACAGTACTGTACCATAATAACAGTACTGTACTGCAAACATTTAGCCTATCCAAACACCTATC
>JAVSBV010039945.1:0-11300 GCA_033117975.1 Parotocinclus spilosoma
CCTTTCCAAATCATGTCCAATCAACTGGATTTACCACAGGTGGACTCCATTTAAGCTGTAGAAACATCTCAAGGATGGTCAGTGGAAACAGGATGCACCTGAGCTCAATTTTGAGCTTCATGGCGTAAGCTGTGAATACTTACGTAAATGTGATTTCTTAGTTTTTTATTTTTAAATAAATTTCCAAAACTCTCAAAAATACTTTTTTCACATGGTCATAATGGGGTATTTTGTGTAGAATTTTGAGGAATAAGATTCATTTAATACAATTTGGAATAAGGCTGTAACGTAACAAAATGTGGAAAAACATTGACTTTAATGGAATTCACAAAGTAACTGAATATCATTTATGTCCTTGAGAAATAGCTACTGCTTTGGCCACAGTGCCAAAGTTGCTGAGGGAGCAACGCTGTACTGTAGAGCCAAAATGGTCAAAATGCTAATTGTAACGTATGTGTAAACCAGAGATGCCCCGATCGATTCGGCAGTTGACCGGCTTCAGCTGGATGTTAGCGAGTCTTTTATAGCCAATTCATTTCCAATCACATTTCACTCGTATAGCACATGACCGGTGACAACAGCACAAGCACAGCCACACATATACAGGACAGTGGAATTGCTAACTTTAAATCAGAATTCAGTACATGTATGTAGCCTACAGAGCTCTAAACACGGCTCAGGCACTTACAGTCTATGAGACCATTGTTGACGTATGTTAATGATGAGGAAGAGTTCCATTTTTGGATTTGTTTTCAGTGCCACATAGTCAACTAAATGGTCTCCAGAAATAGCGCAGTACTAAAGAGGGGCTACAGATCCTAATTAAGGCGTAATGCGTCTATTTCAGACACAGCCATGTCTTCAGCATGGAATCTTTAGAGAGCATGCTGTTTGCAGTACGTGGATGGCAAAAACAAGCCGTGGAGGAACGTATCTTTAAACGTTTGGAACAACAAATTCAATGAGATGTTTAAAACAACATCGCCCTGCAGAATATTTGGAATTTGACAAAGCTAACAATAGAGGTTTAAGCTAAAGCTAGAGAGGCACAATCCAGCAGCCCCAACCGTCTTTCTTTAGTAATAAAGAAAAAGAACATTAAAAGAACAACAATGTTTCTGTATGATGAAATGTATAATTTCTAAGACAGAAATGCTATTTGAGTCGATGTGATGTACACAGAACAATTGTAGGTCTAAAGTCCCACAGGGGCCTTTAAATCTGTTGTACTATGTAGTCATTTATTAAAGAAAAGGCCAGACTTTTTTAATTGCTTGTTCCTCGGCTGTCCCTACTTAAGAATCTACTGAGGAGGGAGGAAAAAATATATAAATAAATCTTTCAGCATTTTCTTTTCTCATTTTTCAGCAATTTTCAATTTCTCAAGGTCTATGTGGAATCAGTACAAGGAAGGATGAAGAAATAAACATCTTTTTTTTATTTAAAAATAACATTTATTTAACCTCCAGTTAAATTAAAGTGAATCTGGCAAAAAATTTAATGGACAGAACAATACCGTTGGCTCTCCACCTGAGGGCGATAAAAGCTAAAAAAATATATATATATTTTAATTTTATTTTTATTTCAATCATTGGTACTGCGGTGAATCTGCGAAATTGCAAATAAATATATATATATATATATATATATAATTTTTTTGGATTCTTCAAATATGATTGTCGGCGCATCAGCGAAACAAGCAAAAATGTTTGATTTTGTCTGTTCAGAAATTTGCCAGCCACATAATTGGCTGTGTCTGAGAGAGTGTGGAAAGATGAGACCAGGGTTCACGTTGCATGGAATGCAAATTCCAGGGAACAGGGGCTGACAGAGGTACCAGTAGTGGTTATGTACCGGGCACAGATCCCTCAAAGTATATGGCCTCTCCTTCCTCAGACATGGTCTGATGGTATGGTGCCCAAGCTGGCAGGAAAGCACCCCTGAGACTCGAACCCAGGTCTCTGCTTTGGCATGCTGCTTAACTGATGCTGTGGCCCCAGAACACCCAAAAAGGTCTTGATGAAAGTTAAATTAGTTAAATCATATAGCGCTGTGCAGCTGTGTTTATAATTGACCTGGTGATTTCATAATTTCGTCCAGCCTCTGATATTAACCTCTAGTTCACAGAATATTCAAACAGCGTTTCCAGTCTCAAATTTTTATCGCTTGTGTCGTAGCCATCTTTGAGGTCCGGACGCTGCAGGATCTGGCACGCATATCCATCCGGCACACCTTGCGGCAGCCCTCTGAGCTAACGGAGGGTCGATCCAAAAGACGGGTTTCGTTCCCTGGAGCTCGCGCCATGCACCGCTACGGACCTCGCTTCGAACGGCGCCGTTTCTGTCGCCGCTTCTATCGCCAGTGCGTCAACTCCACTATCCTTCACGACTCCATGGTGCCGGCTGCCACAGACGAGTGCGGCTACCAGGGGGGCATGGAAGAGGAGTACGAGGAGGAAGGAGAGGAGGAAAGGAGCTGTCGCCGAACAGGAGACCTGCAGGAGGAGGATGAGGACGAGGAGGAGGGCACAGCTGGAGATGATGAAGAGAAGGCCAAGAAAGTCGAACCTCCTATCAACATTCTGAGGCAGAGGATTTTGGGACTGCCCTTGCCTGAGCCACTCAAGATGTATCTCTTATATTATCGGGACAAATGAACCACGGAAGCCCAAACGACCCCCATCAAACGTTTAAGATTTCTATGTAAAGTCACAGAAACCAACCAGCTTAGATGCATGGAATCATGAACGGACAGGTGATTTGGGTTTTCCACTCCATCGTAACGCTTGTTTGAACTCATTCCTGAAGTGTTTTAGAACGGTTTGATTGACCTTTGTTACAGAGGCTGGTGGATGATATCAGCATGAGTAAAGGATGATGCCGTGACTGAGTGTAGCATCATGATTATGAAGACAGTGGTGGACTAAAACTATGTATATTTTTGTAAGGATTTATGAGCATCTCTACTGATGAACGACTTTCCAGCCTTGTGTTTCTTGATTTAGGTTGCGTTTGCATGTGTAGTAGTACTGTGCATCCACTTCCGTTGTTGTGATGCTGCATTTTAACACTTTACCCTGCGTAACTTGGACTAGCTTTAAGGATTAAGGTACATTTGGCACGGTTATTGTTACGCAAGCGTTAAACACAGTACTTTAATGAAGATGTGCACATGAGAACTGAATTAATTCTGTATAGACTAGTAATGCATAGAAATATACACACACTAGCACAGAAATAATAATCATTCTCCAAGAAATAGCTGTTGTAATTGACTGAAATGTTATATGCGTAATGTTAATATATTTATGTGATATATATATATAGATATCCATGTATCTATCTAATAGATATAGATAGATAGATAGATAGATAGAGAGAGATAGATATATATATATAGAGAGAGAGATATAGATATAGAAGCATTCTGACATTTTTTTCTGCTTTTGCTTGTTTTGTTTGGTCAATAAGCAGAATTTTTTGGTTGATACCATATCACTTGAAAACACAGGCATAAACATTTACCAGAGTGGATGTCATTCCTTATTCGGGCAAATGGATGATACCCCCTGAGTGGTTAAAGCTTTTGGCCTGGCTGGTAGGCAGTGCGGGAATATGCTTTGCCATAACGTATATAAGGCAAATGTGAACCACCAACACTCAGACAGATTTGTCAACCAAAAACAACAGTCTAAAAATGCTTTTGCAGAGATCTTGAAATTAAACAGGGTTCCACTAGATTTCTACCCTTTTAGATTTCTGTATTATTTTGTAAAATCAAGCCTAACGTAATATTTTAGGCAACATACAGACCTTTCAATTAAATCTTTGTGCCAGTTATTTGTTCAAAGTATCTGAAACTGAATACAGATGCAAACCAGACAGGACTGAAATAATCGCAGGACCACTGAGTTGGATGGCAAACAGGGAAGGAGGGAGAAAAAAACCAAACATAAACAGTTCACCCTGTCCAGAGAGCAAACTGCGTTTTGAATCATCATCCACCATTCAGTAGTGTCCCTGATAAGGGACTAAACTACCCTGGCCATTGTTAGTGGGAAATCAGACATTGGGAGTTGAGATACCAGGGTTCGACCTTATAGCGGTATCTTCCCTTTAAGCAAAAAGTCCAGATAAATCCACAGCATATGGCCATTAATTTTTAATCCGAGAAAACCGGCTTTAACAAGTAAAACAGTATGACCTCAAGTTTTCATCGACAGCGAATAATGCATTAAATTTACTATGATACAGTCGAAGAGAGGTAACAGTTTGGTTCAGTAATTACGATTAAGTGATAATTACACGTTACACTGACATACATTGATCACTGCTAAGACAAAAATGTTTAGGATTCCTAAATGATTGAACAGTGGAGGAACAAATCTACTCTAACTTCTTACACAGCTTTTGAAATACCCTCATTAACAACACAGACACGTCCTTGTGAAATAATCTTTTAAAAATCATTAAGTAAAATATATTTGTGCATTAAATAATAAAATTAATACAAATGGAAAAACAACGATACATTCTATGCTGAAGGAGACGGACACAAAAACTATAGCTGCTTGAATATAAATCAGAAATTCAGTACTTTAATAATTTAGCTATTTAAATGTCTGCTGTATAAGTCCATTCATCTTTATTCTATAATTCAACTGTATATTACGTATTGGCATATGTCTCTCTCTATATATAAACTGTATACCATGTATGTATATCGTATAGAGGGGCTTAATTAAACCCTACAGTAGCAGCGAGCAAAGGTGTTACCCGTGTTGGTAAGGCAGAGGGTGGGGTGGATAATAAAACCAATGGTTTATTAGGGCATTTAGTGTCAGATTAGAGACTTCCATAAAGCAGGGAAGCAGAGAAATCACAAAAAGTGTCTTCTATTTGGAAATTTGCGTGCAAATGCTCACCAGTACAGCAGCATCACAGTGAATTTACATTCATACTAATAATTTAATAAGGGATGTCTGGCTGTTTTTGGGTCATCTTAGGCCGAAATGTAGGAAAGAAAGTATCTTACACCGATGTACTAGTGTCCAATTGGTGACATTACCCATTTATTCAGGAGTAAGCGGTCTGTTGACTACCCAACTACAGTAGTGACTGCTGAGCAAGCTACTGATTAATTTGAGATGTGTGTTCATTTGACATATTAAATGTATTGATCTCACAAAACAAACCCAGCTCAATACTCTATATGAGCGTATGTTATTTATAGTAGCTCCAGTGGCTCAATGGCTAAGAGCTAGCTGCTAGAAAGTTTTTGAGAGATCTGTGTTGAAATCCCTGGAAGGCCTTGCAACATGATGGTCATTGGTGTTACTAACAGGGCGTAACGCTGGCTGCATACAGTGAGTTCAGACCCTCGCCATAGTAAATGGGGAGTAAAACAGGATGCTTTTCTTAACTGTATATATCTACTAGTGAACATGCTTGTTTGCATAAAACCAACACCTCTAAGCTTTGCATCAACTACTTAAAAGTCACAAGTTCAAGTGCTGACTGCTATGGACTTTACAGACAGAGAAAGCCAAGCATTCAGTAATAGCACAGTGTACTTTAAAGGAAAAGCACAGTGATATTTTTTCAATACTACTGTGATGGCCCATGTTTTATTTCAATGTAGTTTATTACTCCCAACAATCGACTCATTGTGTGGCCTTCGGAACGAGAGGAGGAGAAATAAAACAACCTCACCCTCATCTTCCCTTCATGCAGAAAATGAGAAAGTAAGGCACCTTGGAACCCTGATGTTTCAGTGCATATTAACGTAATAACCCCCACCCCACCCCACCCCACTCCCAGCCTTCCAACATGGGTGACCCAAAGTGAACAGCATCTACGGTTCCACCTCCGATTATCAACAAGCCCAAAATCTAGATAAACTATGTGCCCCCTTTCTCCCATTAAACACCTAACCTTTAGTACTGGACTAAGGGATATGGAGGGAGGGTGAAGGGACTGCTAAAAACAGAGCTTTGGATGGTGTGCGCGCTCTCTGTCGGTGGCTAACACAACAGCGCAAGTGTGGTGACAAAAACACTCACTCGAGTGAGAGCTTCAATTTGTTAAACCTACAATTTGAAAAACATATCTAGCTAGATAAGATGCCTGTGACATACATAAGTACTCACAAGTACATACAACATACCTGCAAAGCCTCGGAACTCAATCTCTGACTGTTTTAAGAACGAGGACTTTCTCAGTCATCAGTAACACTAGACACTGAAATTAGACAAGCACAAACAATTTGGTCATCTATGAACACACAAAGACGAACGCAGTCATCTCGTAACAGAGGACAGGTAGCAGTAGCCGCTTTATGCGATCTGCCTTTGCACCTTTTAAGGGTTTAATCCAGCTGAGCTCAAGTACAGGCGGTGCTCCCAAATAACACTTCCTAAAAGTAAGATAAACAAAGGAACATGGTTCACCTTCCTAATCTGAGCAACTGGTACAGATTTCATTAAAAAACACCAGTCAGCATTTCCAGACTGCGTTTTTACAATTCCTCCATCTGTCCGAAGGGAGAAAACAGCAGGAGCTGGTATGTGGAGTTGGTGGTGTCATTTAGGCACGAGGCCACGCGACTGAGGGTACAGTGGCGATCCTGAGTTGGACGGGCTGTGGGGTGAAGTGGGGGTGCCCACCTTCTTGCCAGTTTTGGGGCGGCTGTGAAACAAGGAATGCAAAGTACAGTTAAGTGCCGTTTAACGACCATCCTATCGACGTACGCTAGATCAGCAGCCAAGGTCTGAACAGTTATAATAATTAATATAAGGAAATAAACATCTGTCTGTTAACTCCAGATGTTGCAGCAGCTGATTAAGTTTAGCATGCGTCATTTAATGTCGTTTATTTTGTTTTCTTAATATTGAACTACTTTGCATTAACTATGTTCATATGTAGGAAGCATGTTATGCTACAGTTTGTGATTCGCACAGATACATGTGAAAAATAAAAATGTGTGGTCAGGGTGATTGATTCTCACCTTGATTTCGGTTTCCTGCTGAAGATCCCAGGAGCCAAGGCTGAAGCATCCACCTGGATCTCATCCTCTTCTCTCAGTGCATCTTCCAGTGCTGCAGCCACCTTAGGAGCAATCACAGGCTCCTCGTACTCTTTAGTGGTTCGGGTGGGCAAGTCCAGCTCCAGCATTAGGATATTCTCAGCCTGAGTAAGAGGAAGGAGCCAGTCAGCAGGGGGTAAGAAAGATAAACAGAACATGAGAGGGTGCATCTCAAACATACTCCTCTATTGAACTGGAATATTATGATCTCCTGGTCACCAAATAGTACAGGTTCCAAACTACTCACAATTAAGCATTGGTATTAAGACAGTGGTCCTTAGTCATTTTAAAATGGTCTTTTTTTTAAGTAGTTACTACCCATAAAAAGTAAACAAGACCACAACAAATCATGTATAGACCATTTCAATGAATTAAACGGGAGAAAAGCCGAGCGACACAGCAGTAGTTCCAGTAAAAACAACCAACCCGACATAGGAATAAGTCACAGATTGTTGATCTAATGTTATTTACATTTAAGGAATTTAGCAGACACCCTTATCCAGAGCAACTTACAACTGATATAATCTTACAATTCAATTGGGTTAAGGGCCTTGCTTAAGGACCCAACTGTGGCAGCTTGACAGAGGTGGGATTTGAACCCTGGACCTTCTGGTCCGTAGTCCAGTACCTTAACCACTAGGCTACCACAGTCCCTGTGATGTGATGTTGTCTTAATGCAGACGCACCTGGTATCTGGCATCTGGCCGCATCATCATGGCCATACGAGCATGCTGACTCAGTGGCCTCCTGTAACCCACAGCAGACACTGGTCTTGTCATCATTTGTTGATCACTGAGCAGAAAGAGAGCAAATGAGCAAAACAGAGTGAGAAGGAGAAAACAAGACAAGAAAGAGTGAGAGTTAGTAAACCTTGATTAGATTACAACATTACAAAATGAAAAATACATATATTTTAAACTGCTCACAAAAGTAGGGGATATTTCAACATAGCACAACCCTTTACTGAAATATCCCCTATTTTTAGTCAGCAGTGTTTACAATAAGTAGAGCCCTACTTAAATAGCCAGCAAGACAATAATTAAACATGAAAAAACAAACTACTAACAGAAATTTTAGAGAAGCTCATCACGTTCAACACCTAATTAAAACACTCAATATCTCAGATGTTCTGATCTGTGTACTTTATCAGAAAGACGGAGAGAGTCAATCTCTCCCCAGACCCAACAGTCGTCATTCTAGGATGGTCACCAGATCTAGAGCTGTATGGTGGTTCTACAATACAGACAATCCAGCATGGCATGGTAATAGCCAAGAAGACCATATTGTCAGTCTGGAATAAAGAAATCACACCTACATTTGAAACTTGGCTTAATGAACGATTCGGCACATTGCATATGGAGAAGATAAGACATGACCGGGATGGGAAACTTAAGAAATTTGGGAAAATTTGGAACCCCATTTTTAAGTATCTAGAGGATCAGCAAGCTAAATCTACCAACGCCTAACAGATAGGTATGTTTTTTTGAAACACACCAAGTGCTGCCTTCCTTCCTTTGTTTTTAATCTTTTTATTTCTTCATCTATTTTATTCATTTATTATTTTTTTTCTCTAGGGGAAGGGGTGGGTGGGCATTTACAATGTTAATTTGTATGTAAAGTTGTCAAATTTAAATAAAATATTTTTAAAAATTAAAAAAAAAAAAAAAAAAAGAAAAGAAAAGAAAGACGGAGAGAGAAAGGAATATATAGGAATATAATTAAACAAGACAGATATGCAGAGAGAAGCTGTGAGAAAGAATACAGACACTGCAAAGAATATCCATCCAACAGAAGCACAGTTAATGTGATCTAAGCTAACCATCTAAGCCTGTCCTACAGAGCATACAGAAGGTGTTTTTGCTTACTCTTGAATGCGGGTGATGGGTTTCATTTTCCAGCAGTCATCCTCCTCATCAAAGGCGGCCCTCATGATGATCTTATTCTTCTCCTCCAAAGGGATGAAGTTCTCAATGATCAAATGCCTGTTCAACAACGTAAAAAAGTCAACGCAAACCTTCTCAGGCTCCCATACTAACATATCATGCATTAGTGCACAGTAACAAAGTAGATTTCTTTTTATTACTAAATTACTGTACTTAGGTAGTATCAAGTATTTGTACTTGACTAGAGTAGTTCTATTATTTGAGAATTTTCCTGATCACTCCACTACATTGCAATGCAGAAACCTGTAATTTGGACACTGTTTTTTTTTGGGTGTGTTTATGTTATGCAAATGAAGGACTCGTCTATCAAAACGGCTGCTTTGCCTGATTGTGGTGCACATGATTTAATGACCTTTTGACTTTTTTACCACTATGACACTAGAGATTAAAAGGGAAAGATAAATGCAATTCAATGACATGTTGAGAGGATGGACTGTAAAACGGCTGCAGAAACATCACATTTTTGGATTGGATGAAATGTTTTAGGGTGTTCACAAACTTTTGTCTACATAGTGTACAATGACCAGAAGAAAATGGAGGAGGAAGGCTCGGATAATGAGGATCTGTAGGTGTTCATACTTCAGTTTGAGTTCTCTAGTTAACTCGTTCTGCGTCTGCTCCAGCTCTTGCCTCTCTTTAATGTGGTCCTCTTGGACATCATGGATCTCTGCCTTCACTGCTTGCAGCTTGGCAAAAAGCTGAAAAAAATAAAAATATAACGACTAATGCAATACAAGTAGTGCACACAAATCGCCAGCCAGATGTACTGGATGTTGACCGATGCCTAGTTCTACAGGGGACAATTGGAGACAAGACAAAGGAGCTGGGAGAGTTACGTTTGAGGCATAAAAAGAAAGCTCATATACCCGAGTACCAGTTAAGGGCATTTGGACTGCTATACAAAAATCACTGCTTCTAACATCAACATCATTACTGCAACCCATTGGAATGGAATTTACACGGATCAGCCAAAACATTAAAACCAGCACAGACTGAATAACAAAGAACGCTGATTATCTTGTAGCTTTGAAGACGAATTCACCAAGTCGACATGTGGGAGAAATGTTCAGAGGCAAAGACCCGTGAGACTTAACCAACGGATTATTTTGTCATGGCCATTTTAATTATTTCATGTTTATTTCAACTAATTGGTTTTGGTTCCTGATATCGGTTTATCTGCAGCTCTGGAAGTAATTTGGTATCAGTGGCTATTTGTGAATGAAACAAGGTTATGTCAATACCTTTGTAACGTCAGCACTGGAAAGAATTAAGAGACCACTGCAAAATAACCAATTTCTCCATTTATTCTATTTCTAAGTACTGTATGCGTTTGATGGGACATTTTGTTGTATTCTGTAAATTACTGACACATTTAAAATAAAATGATCCATTTGCAGCATTTTCAGCATTTATTCAGTGCAAATAACTACACTTCAAAAGAAGATGCAGCGATTTCAGAACTTGATTAACAAAACAATCAATTTTTGAATCTTTTTTTTTTTTTTCCTTTCTTTCACAAAGCAGTGCTAATGTTATAATGTAAGAAAGTTCAGAAATCAATATTTCAATAACATCTTTCTCAATAAAATTGGGATCACCTAATTAGTAGCTCATTAAGTAGGAAGAGGCGTGTCTGCACTGGAATTTATCAGATACTGGATAAAGGAACTGCTAGCATACTTATAATTATAAATGTAATTATGCTGATTTTAAGAAAATCTGGTGTGATCTCATTTTTTCCCCAGAGCTGTATAATCGATCATACACTCAAACACCAGGTGGAATTACTGCTCAATTGACCTTGAGCCAACATCTTCTAGGTGTCTCAGTAGAGTTGTAACACTGCTGGAGTGCTATATGCTGAACCATACTGTTTCTTGTATGAAGAGGTGGACTCGAGTGCCATTTTCATATACAGTCAAATCTGGTTAATAGGACCACCGGTTAATGTGACCAGCCGCTTATTCGGACCAAATCCTGAGGAACCGAAACAAATCCTATTATATGTGTGTACTGTTATTTGCTTATTTGGACCAAAGTTCCGCTTCATCGGACCAAAGAATGTGAGAGCGAATAAGAAAACGAAGCCACAAGTCGCCACTTAGCCACTGCAAAGCGGGATGTGGGAGGATTTCTGGAATCCCCGGAAGAATTTATGCTTTTATCAAAGGTCACGAAATCCAAAAAGTTGTGTTGGCAAGAGCAAAACCAGCGGGAGGTGAACACGCCCACCACTTTCTTGATTTTGTTCAAGTGCAGTCCGTCAAGAGAACG